>JAREIS010000351.1:252500-295000 GCA_030060385.1 Muscicapa striata striata
AGCCAGGGAACAGGAGAGAAAAAAAAAAAAGGGAAAAAAAAAGCAAAAAGAGCATGGGGTTAGGAGCCCTTTTTTTTCATTTATTTTTTTAAATTTGGTCATATTTGCACCCTGAGGCGAAAAAAAGGAAGATGTGATCAATACCAAGTTATGCAAAATCCTGAGCAACCATCAGAATTCCAGCCCAGCTTTGTTTCCCTGGAAAATCCAAAGTTCCAACAGCTGATTTTGGAAAATAAACAGAGCTTTGCTCCCAGGAGGAGTTAAAAGTGTCCAAGCTTTATCTGCTGTGCAGATAAATACAAATTGGGAGAGAAGAGCAGCTCAGTGACTGCAAAAAACTGCAAAAACCTGAATTGTCTGAGTGAGGCTTTTTCAGCTGCTTCACTTTAATTTGTATGTGGGAATTTCCTGGCAAATGTGGAAATTTCCAGGTGGAAGCCTGAAAACTCCAAAGAGAAATTCTGTGCTTTAAGGAATGAGCAGCTGCTCCTGATCTGGAGCAGAGCCCTGTGAGAGCTGCAGGAAAAGGGCAAAGTTCTCAGGGAAATGTGCTCTGGGATAATTCCATCAACTTCCTGATAGGGGAAAAAAGGGGACAAAAATGAGAGGTTCCAGGAGCCCTTTTTTGTGATTTGAAGTCCAAGCAGGGATATTTACTCAAGCAAACATCCCAACATGTGACAGATGACAACAGCTCAGTATCCCAGGGTGGGTTTGTTACTGCAGCACAATACAGCATTATGTAAAAAAAAAAAAAAAACAAAAAAACCCACAAAAAACCAAAAAAAAAACCCAGGATTTGTTCCAAGGGAGTTTGATTTCTGAGGGATGAATCTTTACCCATATCCTTGATTTTGCTACTGGAACACAATACAACATTGTGTGAAAGAAACAAAACCAAACCACAACAAACCTGGGAGTTGTTCCAAGGGAATTTGATTTCCGAGGGGGTGAATCTTTACTAAATGACAAAATGCAAGCCCATCCCTGATGGCAGCACCCCCAGCTTGCCCTGCAGTGATGCAGGCACCTTATCAATGCTGAGGGGAGAGGCTGATAAGGCAGCAGGAGCTCCCCACAGTTCAACATCTCAACTCCCTCTGGGCTGAGCCCCACAAATGTTTGCTCAGGTGGAGCTGGGAGCTGGAGCAGGGTGTCACCAGCCTGTCCTTCCCTCCCTTCCCAGGGCTTCCTGCTGCAGCTCAGAGCAATGGGAAAAGCTCTGATTCCATCTTGGCTTAGCCAGGAAAGGGGATTTTTAGGAGCAGCTTTGTGTTTAGCTGACTCCTGCTCATCAGGGAATTCAGGGGAAAAAAAAAAAAAAATCCACCTGCCAGCATGGAAAAACTTGATTTTAAAGTCTTGCTTTTTCCAAGCTGCTTAGTAGCCCGTATCAGGAGGTGCTAGTTTGGCAAACATGAGGTACAAAACCATGCCAAAGTGGCTGCTAAAGTCACTGAGGTGGCTCTGGAGGTGCCACTGTCCCTCCCCCAGGGTGACTCAGCTGCCATGAGGGGTCACACACGTGTGAGTAATGCAGGCAGGCTCAGAGCTGAGCAGTTCCCCTGCTCCCATGACCTGATTCCTTTCCCTTTCCCCAGCCTCCAAACTTCTCCCTTCCCCAGGAGCAAAGAACTCATCAGGAATTAACTCATCTGCACCTTCAGGAGGAGGGACAAGGTGACATTAGAATCATGACATTATATATTTCAGTATGATGTCATGAGAACAGCAATTTCACCAATTTGTCACTGAATAAACAGCATGTGTCACCTTTCAGCTACATTTCTGGTGTGTGCAGGCACAGAAAGGCAGGAAGTTTTTTTTTCCAACTCACCTAAAAAGCAGTTTACAAGCAAAAAGATGATGTTTAAAGGGCTGATTTTATTTATGATGTGTTGTGAGGCTGCAGGATTTCCTTTCGATCCAAATCATTTCCAAACCCACCCACACCAAATCCGATTGTCAGCCTGGTGTCACTGAGAGGGAAAAGCTGGTCACAGTGATGGTTCCAGGGATAGAAATGAGGTTTTTCTTGCCATTTGAAGGACAAAAAAGGGGGTGGCACCTACCTGGTCATAGGAGACGGGGGTCTGCCTGTGGTTGGAGAGCTCCACCAGCGTGCTGACGTCGGTGCGCAGGTCTGACTTGCAGCCCACCAGCAGCATCTTGGTGTTGGGGCAGAACTCCTGGATTTCCCCTTTCCACTGCAGAAATTGGGAGGTGTTGGTTGTTTAAAAAGAACTCCAAGAAGCAATGGGTGTAAGTTTTTAATCAGCCCTGATGTGCCCCCCAAGATGGAATGGTTTTGATGTCATGGTTGGATTTGGCTTTGAGGTGATTTTTGAAGGAATTTGGTGTCACAAGGATGGAATCTTCCCATCTCACACACTCATGAATTCCACTGGCTTACTAAGCAGCAGGGAATGAGATTGTTTACCCACATGAGCTGCTGTTTCTCACACCCAGCCCCAGCCAGGTGCAGAAATGCTGTCCCCACCTCCACAACCACAACACCAGCAGGGCTAAATGTGGGATTATTGCTGCATTCTCACACCTGAAACATCACACATCTGTCCCCCTCAGTCACAACTTGGGATAAAATAATTTGGTTTCACCCATAACCCAAAAGAGATGATACTCCCTAAAATTTAAGGCTAATTTGGGTTTTAAGGCATTAAGAAAGATCTGTTGCAGAATTAAATCACCAGAATTAGCAGAGGCAGAAAAATCACAGCTCTGGATGCTTTTAGACACAGAGAGAGTAGTTTTGAAGTATTTTTTGTTGGCAATTCAGAGCATTGTAAGGCAATTTATCCCAATGAGACAAGAACCACTGGCTCCAGCCTCAGGAAAAAAAAAAAAAAAAAAAAAAAAAAAAAAAAAGAAAAAAAAAAAAGGAATTTCAGGTCATTAAGCCCCCAAACCACTGTGAAGTTGAGTCATGCTCAGCAGCCAAGGAAGGGAGCAGGACCACCCTGCAAACACAGAGCCTGATGATGAAAATTCCATGTCTGAGCTCATGGGAAGGCTGACACAAGCTCGGATCAGTGATCTCATGAAAGGTTTGGGGCAGGGCTGCATTTCTGTGTCACTGCAAGCTCTGCTGGTGGCTTCCAGAGGCATTTGTCACTGGCTCCCAAATTATGTAAGGCCATGGCAGAAGTCCAAACACTCTGCAGACAATTTTCAGCCATCCCTACAACCCAGCAAAGTTTTCCAATCAGGAACACATGAGAGACAATTTCTTACAGCACCTCACACCACCCCCAACAATCCCCTTGCTGTCTCAGGGCTGAGGAATGAGAATTTCCTTCAGCTCCAAGTGTCCATTAGTGAGATTTTGTTTTCAATGAACATCCAACCCTTCCAAACAAATGACCTCAAATCAAAGCACCCTCCTGTCATCGCTCCATTACAAGAAACAAAGTGGAAGTTTCCAGGGTAGGAACAGCAGCACTGCAGGGATTTCAAGCTGAGCTGCTCCAGCAGAGCTCTGTGCTCAGGGCTTGCTCAAACACTTGCCTTTTTTAGGACACTGTCCAGGGTTTCTGGTCGACTGATGTCAAAGCAGATCAGGACAGCGTCCGAGTCGGGGTAGGAGAGCGGGCGGACGTTGTCGTAATAAGGAGACCCTGCAGGGAAAAAACAACCCAAAATCTTCATGAATTGCTCTTTTCCTCTTCCTGCAGCCACTCAGAAACCATGGAGAGGCTCTCAGTGCCAACCCTCCAGCGATCCATCACCCAGCAAACACTCAGGATGCTCCAGGAGAGGGAAAATGGGGTCAGCCCAAGTTTAAGGAATCGACCAACAAATCCTTGAACTCCAAAACTCTGCTTTTTTCCAAAGCAGATTGAAACTCCTCAGCTTTGATTTGCCTAACAGTTAATTTAAAACAAACAGCTCCAAGTGCAAAAAGCATCTTTAGTTGTCACATTGGCAATGTTTAGGAGAAACTCTTGCTTCAAATTAAAAGAACTTGTTGCAGGAAACAGATTTCCAGCAGGGAAAAATCCCAATCCTGTAGGCAGGCACGCAAGTTATCTGTCACAAAAAGCCTCATTAATCTGTAAGCCAATAAAGCTTGCAATAAATGTTTATGTTTAGCCCATAAACCAGATTTTTATCAACAAGATCAAAGCTAATTTAGTAATCTGGGGGAACAGATGTAGGTACAGTGCTGCTCTTTGTGCTTGTTTTATTTGCAGGCCTGTGAAGGGGTTTGCTGTTTTCCTAAACAACAATCATGATGTGAAAAGTTAAAATCTGTCCACAGTTAAAAATCCTATTTTAATCATCTGGAGAGTCTGGTAACAGGTTGAGGGAGGGAAAAGAAAACAAAAAATCTTTGTTTTTTCTCAGAAGTGTCAGTCACTCAACCACCATTAGATTTTGCCTGTGCTGAGCTTTGCTTCCTGAGAAAAATACATTTCTTAATGCATTTAAAAGGGCATTTAAACCAATTCAACAGGGCAAGTTAAAATTTATTTTTTCACTCATCATACATCCTTATTTCTAAAAATCCTCAATCCAGCAGACCCTAAAGCACAGCATGGAACACCCAGCACGAGAACCCAGTTTCCAGGATTTGGGGGTTATCAGCTCATTACCCCACCAATTTCCCAGCTCTCCAGAACTAATTGGCACTAAGATCTCTGATTATGAACTGGATTAGAGGAATTCCTCGAGTTTTTCCCTGACAGACAGCCCGGGCTGTTGCACAAGGGAATGCCAGGAATGTTGTTTTTGAGCTGAGGAGCAGCACACGGGGAGTGCAGCATTACCAAAGTAGGCAGCAGAAGGTGATTTGGTGGAGGAGAAAGATTTAATTCCAATGCTCATCTCTGTAAATGATGTCAATGTGACAGAGAGGCAGCTGTCACCAAAGGCTCTTCACAGCCCAGTGCAGCTGAACTCAGCACAAATGACACCTTGGGAACAAACCTGACCTGCAGTTAATCACTCACTGCAGCTATCAATAAGCATTTTCCACTGCTAATTACACCCCAGGGCTGGTTATTCACCCTGCAGCCCCAGGGCTGCCTTATTTCTCCTGGACACAACAACCAAGTGCCACCAAGAGCCACCTGGGTGCCACTAAAGCACACTGCCACATCCCCCTGGGCTCCAGCAAGCCAGGGCAGGGCTCAGGGAACCCTTAATGGGTGCTGGCTAGAAAGGAGTCTCAGCAAAGCCTCACCCAGAAACTCATTCCTCACACAAATACCTCTGGGCTCACTCAGCAGCTCCAGGGATCCCTTATATGTCCAGGAGATGTATTTATGTACACACACAGCCCTCACCTCCAGCCCCAGCAGCTGGAGCTCCTTTGCTTTGCTTTTCTTTCCCCCACCCCCCCCTTTCCCCTGTCTGAATTTTTATTTCAGTTGCTGAGCTGGAATAAAAGCACTTTCAGCAAGTTTAGGAGGGATATTCCCCCAGTTTTTCTGCAGGCAGAACAAACAGAGCCCATTTGAACTCATCTCTGGAGGAGCCACAAAGGGAAATTTCCTGCTCTCATTGATAAGCAAACCTTTATTCCTGTGCAAATAAAGAGGGGCTGCAGCCCTCACTGTGCACTATTCAAGCTGGCATTTCCCTGCCTTTGCCCAGAGAAACCCTCAGAAGGCAGGAATGTCAGGAATGAGGCTCACTCAAGTCTCAACACACAACCCCAGCACAGCCCAGCCAGGCTGCTCCCTCTTTCTCATGTTCCTTCTGCAGATTTTGAAGCTGTGCCAACCCTCGAAAACAGAAGGAGAATGTGGAACTGGAGCCATGGTATTTGTGGGGAGAGAAAAAAAAAAAAAAAAAAAAAAAAAAAAAAAAAGAAGCCTATTTGTGTTTGGGATTCTGTTCCTGCAAAATAAAACATTTTTGGCAAGGACAACATGGGTGGTTTTGCAGTTTTATCAAGGAGTTGCTGATAAGGCTGTAGTTCATTTTCCTTTGTGCTGGACATTTATTCCAGCTGCAACCCTCCTCTTTTTTTTTTTTTTTTTTTTTTCAATTTTTAATTTGTTTGGCAGCTTCAATAATTTCAGCCAAAAATACTTGCAACATGAAGGACAATCTGCTTTTGAAACCTTATGTTTCATGCAGAGTCCAACAGAAATTCAGCTTTCAGACTGAACTAAAACCCCTCCCCAGCAAGATGGATTTAAATTTGAGGTTTAAATATTGCTACTTTAATAAAGAACAGAATGACATCATTAGAAGTGGAAGAATATTGAATTTTGGGGTGGTTTAGCACGCTTGAAGGTACCAGGAGGGTCCTGAGGCCAGGAGGGCTCAGTGACAGGCAAGACTTTAATATTTCCACACCAGCAAGCAGCCACCAGGAATTAGGATTTGGAGCCTTTTGGAGCCCAGTCAAGTGAAAGAACAACAGATGAACAGCAGCATTCTCACTCCCAAAGCCTTGGGCTCAACAATTATCACAGAAAACAGCAAACACTGCCTGCTCCAAGGAGCTCCTTCAGTGCTGATGGTTTTCCTCCTTCAAAAAAAAAAACCCCAAAAAAACCCAAAAAAACCACAAAAAACAAAAAAACAAACAAAAAAATTAAAAAACAACAACAAAAAAACACCCCAAAACAAACAAACAAACAAACAAAAAAAACCAAACAAACAAACAAAAAAACCCTGGGATTGCTGAGGTGCATTTTCACCTCATTTTTTGCAGATTATCTGCAAGCAAAGATATCAAAATATTCCCAGTTTTCTGTGTGATCACTCCTCCGAAGGAAAACTCTGGCATTCCCAAAATTCTAATTCATTTTTTTTGTAAAAGTAATAAGAAAACCCTGCTAAGGTGGGCAATTAAAAACAGAAAAATCATAAAATTCAACAGCCAAGCTGCAAGAAAATTGAGAGGCAAAGACAGCAACTGGACTTTTTTTTCCTTTGCAACCCTTACTGACAGGGAATTTGGGGAATTAGCAATTTTAATTCCTCCAAGTTTCAGCTTTCACCTGAAAAGTTTCAGCACTACACTTTCCAATTAATTTCTGTTTCTGTATGGACACTGAGTACTTTGTATACAGTCAAAAATCCCAGCAAAACTAACTTGACTCCCAGCTCCAAGGCCCTTCTGGATTTAATTACTTGCTAATCCCCAGCAGTTGTAAGTATTTCTGGCCCTGTTGAGAATTATTTTATTGGAGTAGCCACAGTTCAAGCAATAAAGAAAGCCCCTAAAACACATTTTAGGGAGACACAAGTATGTACACCTAATTAATGGTTTTTCTAAGCCACAGCTGTTGTTGTCCTAGTAAGAAATATAAATATCAAAGGAAAAAAAAAAAACCAAAAAAACAAAAAACAAAAACAAAAAAAAACAAACAAAAAAAAAAAACAAACCAAAAAAAAACAAAAAAACCCAAAAATACAAAAAATACAAAAAAAAAAAACCCAAAAAAAACCAAAAACAAAAAAACCCACAAAAACCCCAAAAAAAAAAACCCCAAAAAAAAAAAAAAAAAACAAAAAAACTTGGTAAATGCAGATTAGATGGTAGATAAAGGCAACTAACACAGATTTTTTTGCTACACAGTGACCCTGAAAGTACAAGATGAAGCTTTAAGCTGGAGAAACTTTAAATATTCCACCTCACACAAGAAGCACAGGGCCCAAAACAGCTCAAGACTGCCACATGTTACCACAGAGCAGAGTAATTTATGGTGTAGTGAGATTGCAACCAGACATTCCTGCTTTGAGAGAGGGCTGCTAGTCCCAAACCCCATTGAAATTCAACTTGGCAAGTGCTTCCCTTAATGCTGTGGCTAATTTAAATCCTTCTAATGACTTGCAGAACTAGACAGCACCAGCAAACATTTGAATAATGAACCTTCCAGTTCCATTCCACTCTTACTTGTCCCATATTCCTATGGGCAAATCCAAGATGCAACAACAACTCCCCAGTGAATTTAAATTTTTTTTTCTATCAGTTGCATGACAGCTAAAAGTTCTCTAGTAAAAACACATTGTTATTATTGCTGGTATATAAAGAATTATAAACCAAAACTGTGGCAGCAGGGCCTGTTCTCACCCTAACACAACTATTTTAACCACAGCTTTTCTGATTTTCTCAGTGAAAAAAAAAAAAAAAAAAAAAAAAGAGAGTTGGAAGTGAAGTGGCAGAACATCCTTCCAAAGGATTCACTGCAAAACTCAATTATCAATTTTAATTCAAGGTACTAATTGGGAAGACTGTTAAATGCTGCCAGTTAAAAAGAGAATTAAGGATGAATACAAAATGCTGATTGAGTCACCTTGGAAATATCTGCAGCATAGTGCAATAAACTCAATTAAACAGCATCTTTTCCCCTCTCCCAGGAGATATTCAAGCACCACAAAAACTGCAGCCATCACCTCCCCCATGCTGCAATGATCAGCCATCTTTTTAAGTTAATTAGATTTAGTCCTGCTTCAAAAATGCCATTCAGACATCTCTTCTAACTCAGCAGAGGACCAGGACAAAGACTTGTAAAAATTAAATTACCAAGACTTTCAGATAAGGCTAAAACACTCCCTTATCTTCTGCTGTCTCTTATCTGCTGATGTGATTTTGTTCTGGGTTAATGGGCTTGGGCAGGGTTGGTTTTTTGCACTGGGTGAGAAGTGGAGCCCAAATTCCTCATCCAGAGGATCCACTCAGCAGCACTCTGTAAAACCAAGCACTGGATCTTTCAAATATTTCCTCTTCACTTTTGGGATGTCAAACAAATCACCCACTTGGTCTCAAGCTTCTGACTCAACCACATTTTCTCTGAGTTCCAGGACAGAGGACAAAAGGCTGGCAGGTGTTTTTTCTTCCACTGCTTTTGTCCTTTGAAGTGCTAGGGAATATTTCATTCCATGGGTGTCTCCAGCCTTTGACAAACAGATTCCAAACCTTCCCATCTCCAGGCTGCGTGCGTGCTGTATTTTAATAAAGATAACATTTTCCAAAATAACTATTAATTTTTAATAAGCCCTTGCTCCATAGTTCCAGCCAGCTTAGTAATCAGCATGAAAGCTCCAACCAGACACACTCCAGAAATCTGCAAGTCTCACTTGGCATAAGATGAAGAAAAAAAAAAAAAAAAAAAAAAAAAATCAGCTCAGAGCAAAGCTGATACTGGTTGTGGGCAGAGCTGCCTTTTCCCAGCAATCGTGTTGCAAGAATTTGGAATAATTTCCTCAACAGCAAGAGGGAAGCCAACCCGCCGCCTAAACTCCTCTTTTAAACAGGGATTAACATTTTCATTCCTGGTAAAAGAACTGCTGTCACACTGAGGAGAAACTGCCGGCTCCAAATTCAGCATTAAAGAGAGAGAGGGATTGTGTGTGTGTTCTGCCAAGTTCCTCCAGGATTTCTTTTTATTTTTTTTTCCCAATCAGCTCTGCAGATGATGTTGATGCACAGCTCTGGTAATGGTTCCTGGTGTCATTTTCCCCTGGACATCCTCATTCAGAGCCACTCTGACTCCTCATACTCCTCTCCAGCAATTTTGAGGTGCTCCCTCACCCCCTTGGCTGTAAGTGCAGCCCAATTATCCAAATTATCAACGACAGGCAGATCTAGAGGAGCTCCTGTCTCAACATGTGAGCGCAGCCAGCCAAACACCAAAGCCCTCAACCTCTGAGGCATCTCAGCCGGTTTCTTCCAGGTAAAAGAGAGAAGGAAAAGCCCTGATGGGGGAAAGGATGCTTCTCTCTGCATCCCAGAGAATCAGAGAGGAATTCTAAAGGTTTTCCCTGGCTTTAAAGACTCTCTAAAACACCGGAAGGAAAAGTGCTAGGTTTTGTAAAAAACCAAGGAGCTCCAGAGCGAGCTGAGATAATTCACCATTAACACACAAACACCTTTTCCCTCTGCTCCGAGGGGTTCGCAGGCAGCAGAGGAGCTCCCCAAAAATCTCCTTCCAGCCAGGCAGGTGAGCACACATCCCCCTGCAATGCTGACAAACCTTGCCCACACCCTCACACAAGGAGATCCTGCAAGCACAGCCGAGATTTTGCCCAAAAAGCCGCCAGCAGCAGGCGGAGCCCGGCAGGCAGGACCGCGGAGTCCCCCCCGGATTCGCGGGGAGCGCTCACCCGAGGTGTCCCAGAGGCTGAGCTCGATGCGCTGCGTGTCGATCTCGAAGCTGGCCGTGTAGTTCTCGAACACGGTGGGGACGTAGCTCTGCCGGGAGACAGCGCACGGTCAAACAAACCCGAGCCCAGCGCCGCGACCCCCGCGGCTGATCCCGGCCGGACCCCGGCGCCGAGCCTGGCCCGCTTCCCTTGCTGATCCCGGCCCCAGGGCTGATCCCCGCCCGGACCCCGCGGCTGATCCCGGTGCCGATCCCGGCCGGACCCCGGGGCTGATCCCGGTGCCGATCCCGGCCGGACCCCGGGGCTGATCCCCGCGGAGCCCGATGCTGATCCCCGGCCGGACCCGGGTGCTGATCCCCGCGGAGCCCGATGCTGATCCCCGGCCGGACCCGGGTGCTGATCCCCGCGGAGCCCGATGCTGATCCCCGCCCGCTCCCGGTGCTCATCCCGGCCGGACCCAGGTGCTGATCCCGGTGCTGACCCCGGCTCACTCCCCTTTCCGATACCGGCCCGACCCTGGTGCCGATCCCCGCCCGCCCCCGGTGCCTATCCTGGCCCCGGTGCTGATCCCCGGCCGCTCCCGGTGCTGATCCCGGCCCCGTCCCGCTCACCTCAGGGAAGCAATCCTTGGCAAAGACGTGGAGCAGCGCCGTCTTCCCGCACTGGCTGTCCCCCACCACCACAATCTTGCACTTCACGTTCTGGTTGGGATCCATCACAGCCTTGCTCGATAACTTCTGGCTCGCTCTTCTTTCCTTCATTGATCTCCCCTTAAGTCCCTCCCGGTCGGCCACGACAGAAGATTAAAAAAAAAAAAAAAAAAAAAAAAAAAAAAAAAAAAAAAAACCAGCCAAAACCACACCCGGATTCCTTGCGAAAAGGCAAAAAAAAAAAAAAAAAAAAAAAAAAAAAAAAGTGAAAAACACAATAAAGCCTCTGCGGTGTAAGAGGCACAGACGCGGACGCACCGCTCGTCCGCCGGTCCCGCGCTCACTGCTTTGTCCCCCCACCGCCCACCCCTATTTATAGCCTCGCGCCCGCCAATCACCGCCCGCCGCCTCGCGGGCCACGCCCCCTCGCCGCGCGCCGCCGGGGCAGTGCGCCCCCTAGCGGCAGTGAGGGGCGGCCCTCAGAGCCGTGGGGCCTGAGCGGGGGGTTAAAGGAGGGGCTGCGGCGTTTAGTGAGGGATTTCAGCTGTAAATGGCAGCGGAAGGCAAGGGAACTGCGCGATCCGCGGCTGTGCGGCCTCCAGAGGTGGTGCGGGGTCCCTCTGGGGGATGAGGGGTGCTGGGGAGAGCTGAGGAGAGCTGGGGTCCGAGGGGAGTGAGGAGGGATGAGGAAGGGATGGAAAAGGATGAGGAGAGATGAGGAAGGATGAGGAGAGAGGATGAGGAAAGGTGAGGAGAAATGAGGAAGGATGAAGAAAGATGAGAGCTGAGGAAGGATGAGGAGAGCTGAGGAAAGCAGGGGGCTGAGGGGAGTGAGGAGGGATGAAGAGGAAGGGCTGGGAAAGGATGAGGAGAGATGAGAAGAGAGGATGAGGAGAGCTGAGGAAGGATGAGGAGAGCTGAGGAAGGATGAGGAGAGCTGAGGAAGGATGAGGAGCGGTGAGAAGGGATGGTGCTTGTGGTGGAGGGCAAAGGGGCTTTCCCCTCAAAACACGGTCACAAAACCACAGAATCATGGAATACTCTGAGTGGGGAGGTACCACAAGGATCATGGATCCAACCCCTGTTCCTGCACAGACACCCCCAAAATCCCATCCTGGGCATCCAAACACTCCTGGAGCTCTGCCAGCCTTGGGAACGTGCCCATTCCCTGAGGGAATTCAGTGCCCAGCACCCTCTGGGGGAAAAACCTTTCCCTGAACATGCCCAGACACAGCTCCAGCCATCCCTCAGTCCTATCCCTGTCACTGAGGGCAGAGATCAGACATCACTGCCTCCCAACCATCAGCATCCTCCTCTTTTCTCTCTTCCAGGCAAAGCTGGCAGAGGTTCAGCAGAGGATTGAGCACCGCTCCTGAAAGGAGAGCCCTGCACAAGGGCTGGTTTGTGAGCCACTCATCTCCCTCAAGAGCTCCTCTCTTTTCCCGTATGGCTCCGTGTGGATCCCTGGATCCCTGCCTCCCCTCCTGCCTCCAGCCTCATTTTCTGCCTTTGCCTGGAGCAGCCAGACTCAGGGTGGCCTCCCTGAAGGTGCAGCCTTGCCCTTATCTCTTGAGTCACTCACGAACCCAGCCCGTGTCGGTTCTGGCCTGAAACGTGAGCGATTCGTCAAGTTTGAAAACAACATCCTGGAAAAAGGATGTTTGACCGTGGGGAGACTCTGCCCTGACTCACACGGGAGAATCCCAAATATGACATTTCAAAATTCAGTGCTGATATTTTTGGGGTTTGTTCCGATGTGTCACATCTTTCGCTGGTCAAATTACTCATTTTCAAATAATTGTTTTTTGTTTGGAAAGAATGTGCAAAACACTAAAATTTGCTGCGTGTGCCTTATTTGTAAGGCCCTGGAACAGACTGATTTCCACCTCTTATTTATGTTTTTAAATTAAAAGCTGCTCCTTTGCAGTCTCTATAGAAAGATTATGGAATGGGAGGAACAAGCAGTGAAGAAAATTAATGCTGAGTTTCTCCCTTTTGTTCAATATTGGAACAGGAGATAAATCTGGAAAAAGAAAGCTGTGTAAACGCTCTCAGGTGTTCTCCAAAGAGCAGAAAATCCTGATTTTTCTGCCTTTCCCTCTGCTCCACACCAGGAGCCCTTACTCATTGTGAACTGAGAGCTTCCATCAGCAGCTCCTGGTGATATTATCTTTGCACAGTTTGTCTTCTGCCAGCATCACCCAGCCCATCCCCAGGGATTTCAGCAGCTTGGGGCGCTGGGGACAATCCATGGAAGCCACCAGCTTGTTGGAATTCCTTGGGGAAGCTGCTCCAGATCCCTTAATCCCCATAAACCCATTATTCATGTCAAGCCCTCAAGTTTAATGCTTTTCCCATATCCTGATAACTACAGGGATAATGCAGTGGGGGTTGAGGCTTCCACCAGGATTTTTCACACGCAGTCCAGGTTTTTGATTTGCAGGGCCGAGTTTTGTGCTTTGCTTCCTTCAAATTCCCCATTTTTCTCCAGACCTGATCAGAGTCTTTCACAGTTTCTCCTCTTTCCACCCCAGGAATAATGATGTGTATATTAATAACACACACACCACTTAGGATTGGCGTGGTAATGACTCCTGATCCCATCTAAGATTTCATGGGAATATCAAAATACATTTTTCTCCCCTCACAAATAATCTGCCTGAGCACTTTCTATGACTGTAATAAACCAGCTGAGAACAAGTGCTTTTAGTTTCAGAATAACTGCTCGATGATTTAAATCTAAAATTGCTCTCCAGATCTCTCTCCCTGCAATACCAACCACTAAAGCATCTATGGAAAATATTGAATAATATACATAAAACATGGATTTTTACCCACCCCACCCCTCCTCCGCGCTGCTGGTGTGCAGCTAAACGCACATTAAAAGAACATTATCAAGGTTTAAGGTCAGACATTTGCAGATTAGGAAATGCGTGTTTCCTGCGTGGTGGAAGCAGCAGCTCCTTTGGGAATAAAGGATGGGCATTAATTCCATGATCGCGTCTGATTTTAATTTTTTTTTTTTTTTTGGGGGGGGTGGTTTTTTTGTTGTTGTTGTTGTTCCAGAACTCATGAGTGATTTTGCCACCTCTGTTGAGGGACATCTGCATCTCTTTGGGGAATCCCCACTTTGTTTAGGGCCATTTGTTTATCTCTTAGGCCGGGTTCATCAATGTCTTATTCAACTTCTTAACAGATGAAAAGAGATTATTTCTAGCCGAGATGCCACGAGCTGAGCCGGCCCATTTGACAGCAGAGAAGCAGCGAGGTCACACGTACCCGCTAATTCCCGCTGAGGGATCATTCCCCATCCTTAAATTTCTGCAGATGTTGGAAAAGTCCCGTTAGGACTTCAAATCACAAACCGCACTGCCAGCCCAGGAATTCTCACTTCGGGAAAAATCAGCTTCGAGGAGTTCGGCTCAGCGTGGCTCAGACCCTGCCAAGGGACAGAGCTTTGGCTGCCAAACCCAAACCCCAAAACTCTCCTGTTCCAAGGAGGGTTTAAAATTGATGGTGGCAGGGTGAGAACGAGCCTCTCCCGGCTCGTGATGTCGGTGGAATACTATGCAGGAACAACGGCATGAAAATCAATGCTAATTAGCTGTGAACTGAAAACAAAATGAAGCTTGACACTCTTATAATCTCTATTTTGGCATTTAGAAATCCGGCTGTGACTCCAGCGCGGGGAGAGAGCTGCATAAATCCATAAAATCAGCTCGAGACACCCGTGAGTCTCCCTCACCTGACTGACAGGTCCTTGGGTGCTGAGCCTTGCATGGGGATGAAAGCTCAGCTATTCCAAGTTTCAGGAGCTGAGGGCAAAGCTTTACCAAAAAATGTTTTAAAAGCCCTTACTGAAGGTAGGATATTAAGAGAGAGGCTGAGGTGGTTTAAAATCCTGGCTGTGATGTTGCAGCTCCTGGGCTGTATCCAGGGGCTGTCCCAAGACATTTATCCACACGGGGGATGGCAGCTGTGAGGTTCTCTCCCCTTGACAGAGGGATAATTTTGTGGAGAAATGATTTTTCCAGGAGTCAGCACCAGAGAAGTGAGGACAAGCTGGAGGTGATCCTTCCCATCCCATCACCCAGCCAAGGAGAGTGGTGAATTCTGAATTCTGCCTCTGGAAAAGCTTCATGCCTTGGGAATAGGAAACATCTTTTAGGAGCCAGAGAAATGCTCTGGGGCCACTTAGAACCAGTGAATTCCAGAATGGTTTGGGTTGGAAAGGAGCTTAAAGCTCATCCCATCCCACCCCTGCCATGGACAGGGACACCTCCCACTATCCCAGGTGGATCCAAACCCCATCCAACCTGGCCTGGGACATTCCAGGGATGGGACAAAGGGATTCCTGTGAGGGGTCAAGTTCACACAAGCTGCTCCTTATGGCTGTTTGACCTTATCACCTCAGATCAAACCTCCCCTGCAGCAGAATTATCCCTTTTGGATAAAAGCATCCAAAGCAGGAAAAGTCCTGGACAAAGCCAGGGCAGTGATCTCGCTCAGATCCGGCTCTGCTGTTCCATATTTATGATTTGTTAGCGCTGGCAGGAAGAACAAATGGCACGTTGGGGGTGCTCTGCCATCCATGAAATCACACAGAGCTCAAGGACATTCCCTGCCTTGGCATGGTGGGGCAGGAACAGCCAAAACTCCACAGTCCCAGCCTGCAGCTGGAATTCCAGGGTTTTGTTTAAATTCCTGCTGTGCATTCCAGGCTCGTACAAGACCAGCACAAACATCTCAGGAAGGACTTGTATCCACAGGGATCAAAGCCTGCAAGTCCTTAATCTGGATGATAACACTGGATTGGATTTCAACAACAAGGAAGATTTGTTTTGAAGGTTTTTGCTGTTTGTTTTTTGTTTTTTTTTTCCAAATCCCCATTGGAATTTGAAGGAACACCAGAGTTGCATTGCATTGATCTGGCTCTGAACTCTGATCTGAACTAGGCCTGAAGATCCATAGAAATTTATGGAGAAATCCCATTGAATTTCTTCTGCTTTGGCTCAGAGTGAAATGATTCCTAGATGTCATTGGAGAATATCCTGCAGACAAAAAGATTTCCTTCTGGTTCCTGCAGGTTAACTATGGAAATTGCTCACACAGGATCAGCAGTGCCAGTTGCTGGGGAGACAGGAAAAGTGTTTGTTAGGGAATTCTAGCCTGGAGCAGCATAAAAATTTTCTGACAGGATGGTTTTCCATCAGAAATATTGATATGCTGAAGGCAGCTTGTTTTGCAGGACTTCCTGGATTTCAGTGGAATTTGGTATTAGGAACTTGCTGAGTTGAAATTCTGCACTCAGGTTGCAACTTTCAGGTTTAACCTCTTTTTATAACAACATATTAAATTCCAAGATTTATTTATAATGTACTTTCTGAAATGGATAGGAAATGAGTAAACTTGGAACATTTTTAGTCAAAGGATGGAGTTCATTTCACAAGGAATTTTGAAATCCTTTTGCTTGCATCCCATTCTGGGCTGGAAAAAATGAGTGAAGTTGTGTAATCCGCACTCCTCACCCAGCTCTGCTGATCCCAGTGGGTGCTGGGGGCCAAAGGCAGACTCTGGGAGCAGCTTCCAGGGAAAAGTGCACTGGATTAGGTCAGGACTGCATGTCCTTACCCATTCCTCTGAATTCCTCCCACTTCCCTGAAGGCAAAGCAGCTGGGAATTATTGCTGAAGAGCACAAAACTCAGGGAATAAGAAATGTCATTTTTTGGCTGTGGCACCACCGAGGTGGATTTGTTATCCTGAGGAAATTCGGAGCTTTTCTCCTCCCCCAACCCCCTTCAATCCACCCCAAGCCTCAAATATTCGGTGACCCAAAGCTTTCCTGGCTGCACACACATATTTGTAATTCCTGCCTGTGTGAATGAATAACAGCAGCACAGAGCCTTGGAAACATTGCAGGAATTTTTTGGGAGCCATTTGAAACTCTTCACGCGCTCGGGCGTTGATTTTTTATTGTTTTCTGTCCCCCAGGCACAACATTTCCCACCATAAAATTGTGGGGACGAGTTCAGAGCTGCATTTCATCATTTGTAGGGCTGGAAGCTTTAACTTGGAGGGTGCCAGGCTGGGATTAATCCAGCTCTGAGCTGCAGAAAAACCTCAGGAATTTCATGGGGGGAAAAGCAGGATGGCCAAGGGCATCCATGAGGGGAAAGCACCAAGCAGAGACAACCAGAGAAGTGAGGATTGGAGAGAGGTCCTGCAAAGCAAATACAGAGAGAATAAATCCTCTGGGATTTCTAGTTTTTCTGGGATTTGGGAGATGCAAAATCCATGGGAATGGGACAGCTAAAAAATAAGAACAGCAAATGTTCCACTTTAAGAAACTCCCGATTGCTGCAAAAGCAAAAGCTGCTCCAGCAAGTCCTTGCTCCCAGATTCCCAGATTTCTAATTAACTCAAATTGTGGAGGCAGCAATCCCTGATGAGGGATTGGCTTCAGGAGGAGCTGCTTTCCAGAGCTCTTGGAGGGAGGATGCACAAAAATGAGATTTCAAGCAAGCCCTGGGTCAAACAGGACATTTCTGGGTCACGGGGGCCCTGGCCTGGATTTTCAGCAGCTCTGCCTGCAGCCAGGAGATGAAATGCAGAGCTTTGCTCCCTTTTTCTGCTGCTGTGTTGGGTGGAAAAATGAGACATTCCAGACAGCAGCAGCATGGATGGTGGTGGTGGTGAGAAATCTGGGGCTTCCACAGCACAGTCAGAGCATCTCCCACTTGAGCAGCTCCTAAAGCAGATTTCCCTGGAAAAGTGTGAACATCCCTGGATCACACACAGCCTTGGATTCCCCTCTGAGTGAGGCTAATTAGGCAAGTGTTGGTTGCAGCAAGTTTCACACCCTTTCCACCCCGAGATTTCCATAGGCAGGGAAAGTTCCTCTCTCTAATTAAATGACTCAGAAGAGCCCAACTGGTCTTCTAACACATTCTAGCTTTGCTTTTGTTGTCAGCTGTCTCCACAGGAATGATTCAAGGTTGGAAATCTCTTCTTCCTACACCACTGTTTACTGAATTAAGGAATTACTGGAAGGCTGCAGAAAACGAGGGCTTCACTTCATTCCCAGCTTGGTGGGATGTGCCTTGTAAAGGAAGGATTGAAGGGAACCTGCAGGAAGTTGCTGCTGCATCCCTTCACCTCCAAACCCCACAAATCAGCTGGATCCAGGATTTCTAGGTTTTTAAGAACAGCCTGGCAGCAGGAGAGATAATAAATCCCTCCAAAACTCTCGTTGGATGGATTAAAAATTAGTTTCTTTGCTCATTGGGAAGAAAAAACAGAGCCATGAGAAGCTGTCCTCAGATAAAACCATGACATCAACTCACACAGGGCAGACTGGAAGCCTCCAGGAACCCAGAGCTGAACTTCCCAAATTTTTGCATATCCCATGCTCAGCACATCCAAGTGAGCAGCAGCAGGAGCTCAGGCACAGCTTGGATTTCAGAACATGCATTTGCAAAGTCCAAGGAGAGCTTAATTTTTTCACCATAAAAGGTTGGGAGCGAAATTCCAGAGCTGAATTAACACGTCCTGCTGCTCCTCCACGTGGGAAAAGAATGCTGGGTCCTCCCACGTCGCTGCTTCCCATCCCAGGGCTTCTTCCCTCTTCCCAACTTGTCCCTGCATGTCAGACCTTTACTGCCATGAGCCAACAATTAATTAGAAGGATATAATTACCTCTCATCAAGAGAGATACCTGCAGAAGCCAGGTCTGCTTCTCTCCGTGCTTTTGTGGCTTTTATCCCGCTGCATTTTCCAAATTAATTGGAGTAGCCCAGAGTTTTCACAGTTCTGGGGGGAAATCTGGCTCAGGAGTCTCTTCTCACCTCCTGCTAATAAATAATGATGGGAAGAGAGGATTATTCAGCAGCCAAATGTGTTCCTGAGGGGGTTTGAGGAGTTATTCCTGGTGGGAATGGGATGCCAGTGGAGGTCAGCATCCCTGCTTGGTGCTCAGGGTCACAGCACTGCTCCACATTTTCATCCTGGTGAAAATCAGCAATAAAATCGATTTATCCAATGAGAAATCTTCTCCAGCAAAAGGAATTGGGGATTCAGCTTCAGAATTTTGTCACTTGGGGAATGAGGATGTGGAAATGAGGAAGACCCAGAAGGCTGCCAATAACTAAAAGCTAATTTTAGACACTAAAATAGTGACATTTTCAGCTTTCTGGAATTCTCTGGTCCAGGAAGGAGAGAACCTTTCTCTGTTCCTGGTTCTCCTGCCAGTTTTCCAGTGGGATGTGGGACAGGCCAGTTCATGTCTCCGTGCCTTTCCTTATCTGAGGCTTGCAGTAACTCCCAGGCTCAAAAGGGCACTGGGAGGGTGAATTCATCACCATTAAAGAACTCTGGCTCCTCCTGGGAGCCTGGGATTCAGCTGGAAAATGAACCCTGGTGGATCCTTGGCTGCTGCTGGCAGGAGATGGTGCTGCCCCATCCCTTTGCTTGGTGCTCCCAGGACCAGGAGACTCCAAACCCGAGTGAGCCGATCCCAGAGGGAGATGGAACATCCAGGAAGCAAATCCCAGGCCAGAGGGTGGTGGTGCCAAGCTCCAGGAAAACCAGAGGCATTCTCCAGTGCTTTTGGAGCTGGGGAAGGCTGGGATCCTGCTGGAGGGGGGGAGCAGTGAGCACAGGCAGCCCCTGGGTTGGGTAGGGAGGGTGATGCTGTTCACACGCTGCCATCCCTGCCCCAGGGCCAGCTCAGCCACACCTGCAGCTCCTGGCTGCTCCAGACAAGCCCTGACTTTCCCAAAGCCATTGGGAATGCAGCCTGGAGAGTTCCCCATTTCCTCCACCTCAGCTCTGTGAATTTTGGGGATTTAATGGAGAGCAAGGGGCTGTATCTTTTTGGAGTGGCAGCTCCCTGATTGAGTCTGGGATGTCCCCCGGGGGTGGCAGTGCCACATCCAGAGCCCTGGAGCAGCACAGCACCAGCTCCTGGCAGAGAAAACCACTGCACTAACTGGGAAACCAGGAGGGTTCTGCTGGAGTTAAACCCTCCCTGTGCCTGGAGCAGATGTGAGCCCTCAGGACATGGTGGAAGCTGAAGCTGAGGCCACTCAAGCTTAGCAGGTGGAGAAATGAGCTTGGAAATGGATCCAAGTGCTCCCAAAGGCACGAGGCTGCTTCATCTCTGTGTTCCAGCAATCCATGGGATCCATTCCCATCCCTTCCCAAGGCACAGAATTCCCTCCAGGAGCTGCTGATGGAGCCAGGTTAGTGTTGGCTCCTCCATCACTTCATAGGAGAAGCTCAGGTCCTGTTTTTGGTGATGCCCCTGCAACACCCCTCCTTTGGAGACCTTCCCACCTGAAGGGATTTTTCCTCCGTGACTCCTTCATTTTCCTCAGCCTTGGCAAAACCACAGTGAATTTTCCACAGGGCATGAGGGGAGTGATTAACAGAGATTAACTCCCATCCTGTCACCTGGTGGGTATAACACAATCCTCAGAAATCCTTGGGATCCTGATACACCACATCCCTACATCTTCATTTTTGGAGGCACAACGCTCCAGGCTTTTAAGTTGGAGGAAGATTTAAATCCATTCTGCTCACAGGGGGTATAAACCCAAGGGTTTGGGGGTGAGCCATGGATAAAAGGAGATTTTTCCCCAGGAAAAGCCCAGCTCTCAGTCAGCTGTGACAAACCTGAGGGACACCAGACCTTGTGTACAAAGCTATTTATTAAAGAGTGCAGTGGGCTGGGCTGGGAGCCAGGGTGCTGGCAGGGGGATCCCAATCCCTCCTTTTCCTTCCTCTGCAGCAGGTGGGAATCCCCCTGCCAGCCCTGGAGGCCTTGGCATGGGCACAGTCCCTGCAGTGATCCCGTGGGCTCCCAGAGCTGTGCCCTGAGTCAGCCCTGAGCAGAGCTGAGATAAGGAAATGCCTGGCAGCCCTCCAGCCTGCACACATGCTGCCTCATCCTCAACTCCACAAATGAGTTATGTGCTCAAGGAAGGAGCCCAACACCTCCTCCTCTTCCTCCTCCTCCTCCTCTCAAAGTTCTTTTTTAAAGTCCTCAATTTCTCCATGTGGTGTCAACACCTTCATTATGGGCACCCCCCCCCCAAAAAAAAAAAAAAAAAAAAACAAAAAAAAAACCAAGGAAAGGCCAAACCAAATATTTTATTGAGAACTAAATGGAGCCAAAGCTCCAGTGGAGAGGGGCAAGAAGAGGTTTTGTTTTATCAGCAAACCAAACACCCTGCTCAGGAGCAAAATGCTGTCTTCCCTCTTGGAACAGGCTCCTGAAAATGAGGCCAATGCAGTTTTCATTTGCAACACTAATTTGATGAACTCCAGCGGGTTAATGATATTGCTGGATTTAATTAAAGCAGTTGTTAGTCAGCCTGAGTCCCTCTTCCTTAGGAAGGGCCTGGTGTTTTGGAAGCACTGCTGACATCCAGCCTCTGGCCAGAATCATGGAATCATGGCCATGGGCAAGACATGGGGCTACAGCCCCAAATCCCTGTTTCATCCCCAAATATCTATTTCAGCCCCAAATTTCTTTTTCATTCCCAAATCCGTTTCATCCCCAAATTCCTGTTTCATTCCCAAATATCCTATTTCAGCCCCAAATCCCTGTTTCAGCTCCAAATTCCTGTTACAGCCCCAAATCCCTGTTTCAGCCCCAAATATCCCTTTCAGCCTCAAATTCCTGTTACAGCCCCAAATCCATTTTCAACCCCAAATATCTATTTCAACCCCAAATCCCTGTCACAGTCTCAAATCCCTGTTACAACCCCAAATACCCCTTTCATCCTCAAATCCCTGTTTCAGCCCCAAATTCCTGTTTCATTCCCAAATCCCCACAACAGCCCCAAATCCCTGTTTCATTCCCAAATCCCTGTTTCAACCCCAAAGATCTATTTCAGCCCCAAATCCCTGTCACAGCCTCAAGTCCCTGTTTCAATCCCCAAATGCCCCTTTCATCCCCAAATTCCTGTTTCATTCCCAAATTCTTGTTACAGCCCCAAATCCTTGTTTCAGCCCCAAATACCTATTTTAGCCCCAAATACCTATTTCAACCCCAAATCCCTGTTTCAGCCCCAAATATCCCTTTCAGCCTCAAATCCCTGTTACAGCCCCAAATTCCTGTTATTGCCCCAAATCCCCATTTCTGCATCCCTGCCTGTGGATCAAACCCTTTTACCAAACTTGTTTCTTTGCTTGGAAAATAGGCAGAATGTGTTTGATTTCTCTAAGGTAATTAAAGGAATAATAATCTCCTAAAATCACTGATATCCCTGCAAGTTCCCCATCTCATCCCAATTGCTGCCATGCTGATTCCCAGTGGGATGCCTGCCAGGAAACCTTGGGGAATGAGTGGCCTTCCCTCTCCAGGACACAGAGATCCTTCCAGGGCTTTAGTTCTCATCCCTAAATTTCCTGTCATTAAGTTAATAACCCCATTGTTTTAAGAGCATCTTCATTTTCAGAGGCACAATAACCCCAGGATATCAGCTTGGGGGAAAATTTAAATTAAAATCAGGGCTGAAGGTTTGTCCATTATGGGACAAAGACCACAGGAGATCAGGACAGGTGACTTGCTCAGTATATGGAAGCTTTGTCAGGAATTAAAACATTTTTAAGGGGTTGAAAAAATTCTTTGATATTTAGATTTACAAGAGTATGGGGTGACAGGACAAGGGGGGATGGCTTAGGACAGGGAGAGGGTGGATTATGATGAGGAAAAAATTGTTGCAGGATGGGAATGGCTTAGGAGTGGGAGAGGGTGGATTATGATTAGGAAAAAATTGTTGCAGGATGGTGAGACCTTGGAATAGTCTGTGGCTGTCCCTGGATCCCTGGAAGTGTCCAAGGCCAGGCTGGACATTGGGGTTTGCAGCACCCTGGGATGGTGGGAGCTGTCCCTGCCAAATCAGGGGGGAAAACAGGATGGGCTCTAAAATTCCAGCCCAAACCAGTCTGGGATCCCATGATTTACACCCACCCTCAGTGTGACACCCCCTGTTTGGCTCAGCAGCCCCTGGCACGATGTCACCCACCCCTGGTGACATCCTGGCTGCTGCCACTGTGCCTCCACATCCCAGTCCCCTGTCCTGTCAGGATTTTCCCTCCCACCCTCTTGCCTGCACAGGAAGAAGCTTTCCCTTGTCACAGCCCAAGCCTGCATTTCCCTTTCATGCATTTAAAGCACAGACAGGCTTGTAATTAAATCCTGGAGTATTTTAAGCCCTTGTAGTGATTTGAAGGGCTCGTTACAAGCTCAGCACATGCTGCTCTCGTAGTAAGCTCGAGTTGTGCCAGCTGCCTGCGTGGGCTCTGCCTGCAATTCCCACCCTGCCATCAATGAGCTGCACCCAGGAGCATCCTGAATTCTGCATGTCCATCCCAGCAAAGCCTGGCCCCTCTCTGCCCAGCAGTAAAACCCTGCTCTCTTCCCACCAAAGGCTCCCAGGCTGGAGCGTGGCAGGAATTCTCCCTCCCCCAGCCTGGAGAGGAGCCTTTGCTATGGTTACACGAGCCAGCAAGAGAAAAAGAAAGGTGGGGGATACTCCAGTGGTATTTTGAATTTTTTTTAAGCCCAGACAGTTCCCAAAGGCAGTTCCTGAAGCTGTGGCAGGAATGTCACCAGGCAGGAAATGCTCGTGACTGAGTACCTGACCCAAACACGTGCCTCACCTTCCTCCCAGTGTTTTGGTTTTGGTTTTTTTTTTTTTTTTTTTTTTTTTTTGTTTTTGTTTTTGTTTTTTTTTTTTTTTTTTTGTTTTTTTTTTGTTTTTGTTTTGTTTTTGTTTTTGTTTTTGTTTTTGTTTTTGTTTTTGTTTTTGTTTTTTTTTTTTGTTTTTGTTTTTGTTTTTTTGTTTTTTGGGTTTTTTTTGTTTTTTGGGGTTTTTTTTTGTTTTTGTTGTTGTTGTTGTTTTTTTTGTTTTGTTTTTTATATTGCTGCTTCCTCCTGCAAAGCTCAGCTTCATCCTGGCTCCCTCTCAGGGGTTATTCATGGATGGAGGCTGCCAGGGACAGGGATGCTCCCAGGGGATATTCCCAGGAATCCTTGGAGTGGATCACTCAATAGCATCCAGGGATAGAGATGTTGTTCCTCACCACAATTCCCAACCCTTGTGTCCTGGAGAAATGAGGGGAGCATGCCTGGAAAGGCTGATCTGGAACAGAGACTAGGCAGAGCAAAAGGAATCAAATAAATTGGGATTTATTTCAATAAATTGAGATTTATTGAAAGGATTCACCTTGGGCAGTGCATGAGCCTGGCTGGGGCTGCATCCAAATCAAACCCAAGATCCCACCCAGTCATGAATTTTTACACTTTTATAAATTTTGGTTCATCTACATATTGGGGTTAATTATCCAACCACAGTCCCAGGCCAGGAATTTGGAATAATCCGACTCAATAATTTAATAATCAATAATCAATAATCAATCAGAAAATCAAGCATCTACCCAGGTGATTCTCACCCTATTTGTTCCTCACCACAATTCCCAACCCTTTTGTCCTGGAGAAATGAGGGAAGCATGCCTGGAAAGGCTGATCTGGAGCAGAGACTAGGCAGAGCAAAAGGAATCAAATAAATTGGGATTTATTTCAATAAATTGGGGTTTATTGAAAGGAACCTCCTTAGGCTACACCCAAATCAAATCCAAGATCCCACCCAGTCATGAATTTCACACTTTTGTAAATTTTGGTTCATCTACGTATTTGGGTTAATTATCCAACCACAGCCCCAGGTCATGAATTTGGAACAATCCTACTAATAATACAATCAATAATCAATAATCAATCAGAAAATCAAGCATCTCCCCAGGTGATTCTCACCCTATTGTCCTCCCAGGGACACAAAGCAATTCCCTGGTGTTAAAACCGACGTGAATTGTGAAAGTGACTGGAGCCAGGACTGAGATCTTTTAATCCATCATCAAAATCAGGGATATTCCCAAAAAACCAGAGCTGGGAATGTCCCTGGGCTCGTCCCTTTTGTGACATCCTCAATCTTTTCTCCTTTCTCTTAGAGTCGGGAAAAATTCCTGTTTTGTTCCTCCTGGATGGCAGCTGGGACAGCCCCGAGGGGTTTGGGGACACGGAGGTGACAATGTCCCGTTCCTGGAGCAATCCCGGGATGGGCAGCGCAGCCCTGGCTGCTCCCGGTGTGAAATTTTCCCAGAGTTTGTCAGGAAACTTTTCGTAGCCTCTTTTTTTCTTGGAACAGCTCATTAACAGCGAGCGGAAATCTGCAGGCTCCGGGCCAGATTTCGTAATGCTCCAGGACAGGAGGTTTGCATGGAAAAAACACAAAATTCAAAAAAAAAAAAAAAAAAAAAAAAAAGAGAAAAAAAAAAAACTTTGAGCTCCCTGGGTGTACAAACATCGCCTTTGCTGGAGAAACCACATGGCCACAGCTTGTCCCAAAATAACTTTTTTTAGCGGAATATCCACCACGTGGGATTGTTGGCTGTGTGGAAATCGCTGCTCTGAAGGGCTGGGGGAGGCTCTGGAAATACCGAATTTTGGATTTGTTCAGCTCTCCCCAGGCCAGGAAGAGGCTCCGGGCTCCCACATATCTCAGCTTTTCCCAGGAGCACGTCTGGGTGCTAAAAACAGGGGGAAAAAGGGGAAAAAACAGCCAGAATCTTAGCACATTTGAAGGGAAAAAAAGTGGAAAAAACCCAAAACAAACAAAATAAAAAAAGTTAAAAACCCAAAAAAAAAAAAAAAAACAAACAAACAAAAAAAAAAAAAAAAAAAAAGAAAATAAAAATAAAAAAGAAAATAAAAATTAAAAAAAATTTAAAACCCACAAAAAAAATATAAGTAAACAAATAAATTTTAAAAACAAAAAAACCCCCAAACAAACAAAACAAAAAAAGTTTAAAAACCCCAAACCAACAAAAAAACCCAAACAAACAAACAAAAAAAAGACAAAAAAAAATTTAAAACCCCACAAAAATAAATAAATAAATAAATAAATAAATAAAAAATTTAAAAATTTAAAATTTAAAAACAAACAAACAAACAAAAAACCACAACAAAAACTTTTATCTGTCACAGTCACATCCCATTCATGCTCTGGTGTAAATCCACAATTGGCCAATGTGGGAGGAGGAAAACCTGCAGCTTCTGGGGGCTCCATGCCCAAGGCATGAAGGAAGAGCTGCCAAAACCCACACCCCACCCACAGCTTCCCAAAGCTGCTCTTTTCCTTCACCTCACCTTTCTATTCAAATTCAGCCATGCTAAACCAATATTTATTCATTTTTTTTTCCTGCTCAGGAGCCACTCCCTGCATGCTGATATTTCAGAAAAGTGCCTGGTTCCCCTGTGGCTGTGAGTGTCTGAGAGGAGAAAAGCTGCACTGGGATATTTTTAGCCTGGTGTTTGTTCTGCAGAGCCACATCCCAGAAGAATTTTTGGTTTCATCCTCAGTTTGGGTGAGAAGCACAGCACGAGGAGCTGGGTGTCACCAGCCCACAGAAAGGGAATTATCCAAGCAATCAAATATTCCATGGAAATTCCTGGAAGCAGAGCTGAGGCTGGGCAGAGGGAGGACATCAGCTGTGGGTGGGTGGCTGTCCCTGCTGTCACCCTGGGCCTCCTCAGAGCTCCCAGGATTTTTTTTTGGGGGGGGGCTAAAGCAGCTCTGAGGAATTTTCCATCCATATTTCTGTGGGTGCTTCCAGCCTGGAGCATTCCCTGCCCTGTTCTCACCCTCCTCTGCTCCCTGCTCAGAGGAGCCTCTGCTCTGCCTTGGGGACATCATCCCTTCTCCTGCCTCTTGTGGGGACACAGTTGGGGTGATTTGGCCCCCAAACCCCCAAACCCACATTCCCAGCTCAGGCAGCAGGGATGTGCTGCTTCCTCACCCTCACCTTTTTGGGGGGGTAGAAAACGACCTGGCTGATTTATTTTCTGCCTTGCAGGGCTGTGGGCTCTGCCCTGTGCCACCAGCTGATTTCTGATTTCAGTCCCTCTCTGAGCTGAAATTCATTTTAAACTGAATTTCCTGATCTGAGTGCTCTGCCCTGAGCCCCCTCTTTAAATAACAAGAGGTGGAGAAGGAAAATGCCTTTTCAAGCCCCTGCCCTTCCCTTTCCCTGCAGCCATCACCAGATTATTCAGGCCTTTGGTATCTTCACCACCTCAGCTTTAGGATGAAATCATGAAACATAAATATTTTGTGCTCCAGAGGGATTTTTTTTTTTTTAATGGTTTCAGGGTATTTAACAAGCACTTCATGTGACCCAAGCTGTGGATTTCCCCCCCAGGAAAGGGAATGGGGTCAGGGATTTACTGCAGCATCACCACTGCATCAATAATTGATGGTTTTGCTTTTTTATTTATGTATTAAATGCCTCTTTTTTTCGTGTGAATGGTTTTTAATTGCTATTAAAACATAATTACAGTGGACATCTCTGTTAAGGGCAGGTCCCTTGGCCAGGACAGCCCCCCATGAGGAGAAGAAAAACAACTGGGAGGAAAATACGGGCAAAAAATGAGAATTGGTGACTTAGGGCAGGGTGTGTTCATGAAATGTAAGGCAGGAAGTGCTGACAGAGCTTTTCTGCATTGGAAACTCGGCTGAAGATGAGCTAAGTGTTGCACAAAATGTACATTTTTATCTGTGGTGGGATGAGAAATACTCCAAGGATTTTAATTTTATTATAGTCAATAATTAAAAAAACAAAAAACAAAAAAACCAGCTTCTAAGCCTTTGCAATGCCCTCAATATGAATTAATAAGTTTTGAATTTCTTTAAAGAAGAAGCTTGCAAATTGATGCCTCACAGATTTATTATTAGGAGTTTAGCTTTCCATTCCAACCAAATTGCAATAGATTTCCAGTTTATATTTTTCAAATTATCAATGAAATTCTTCATGAGCACAAATTAGGACCATTCCTAAAACCATAATTTGAATTGTAAAATTTAATTTGAGCCAAATTTCCTATATATATGTATATAGGAAAAAACACCAGTATTTCTCTATCAGCTTGATTTTTTAAGATTCAAATTTATTTTGAATCAAAATGAGTTTGAACCAAAATGAATATGAACCAAAATGAATTGGAATCAAAAGTAATTGGAATTGATGCCAGGCAAGGTGGAGCACAGAGGGTTGGGCACTCGGGGGGGGCTCAGGCTCCTTTGGGATGGGGAGGGAGTTTGGGTGAGGGAATCCCACTCGGCACACATGGAAATGTGTCATTCCCAGCCGTGTCTCTGAGCCTGGGGTCACTCCCCACACGACATTTGGTGGTTTTGGAGTTTGTGTTTCCCAGCTCGAGCACTGAAGGAGAGGCAGGAGCCGTTTGCTGAGGTTTCCAAGGTTGTTTATTCTTTCCTATCTCAGGAATTCTTTCTCTGACTCCCAGAGATCTGTCTGGCAGTTCAGTCCAAGGCACACTGCCTGCCCTTGGGGCAGGACTTATCTTTTATATTACAAATTACACACCTCATGTTTACAATTACTTTCCAATCCATGACACCTTTATTACACTGTCCACCTTTCTCCCAAACCAATCCAGTGGTGCCATCCTGACCCAAAAATGGATGGCATGGAGAAGGAGAAAGAAAGACACACCATGCCCAAAATCCTCCATCTTAGCTTTAAACCCACCTTATATAAACAATTCTAAAAATTCACTTTTCTACCTTCTAACAATCTAATTTATGCCCTAATTTATTATATATATATAA
This sequence comes from Muscicapa striata striata, assembly GCA_030060385.1. NCBI lineage: Eukaryota > Metazoa > Chordata > Aves > Passeriformes > Muscicapidae > Muscicapa > Muscicapa striata. Next base: position 280,934 of record JAREIS010000351.1, read on the forward strand.
TAATATAATATATAACATATAATACAATAATACAATAATACAATACAATACAATACAATACAATACAATACAATACAATACAATACAATAATATAATATAATATAATATAATATAATATAATATAATATATAATATAATATATAATATAATATAATATAATATAATATAATATAATATAATATAATAATTATAAATTATTAAAATATTAATAGAAAACTATTATTAATAAATCTAATAATTTTAAAATAATTTTATTTTAATAATTTTAATATTTTTAAATTTTTAATAGTTTTAATAATTTTTTAATAATAATAATTATTAATAAATTTAATAAAATTAATATTAAATAATTATAATTTTAAATATTATATTATATTATATTATATTATATTATATCATATATTATATATCATATATGATATATCATATATCATATAATACATAATATAATAATATATAATATTATATGTATATATATAAAAATATATAAATATATAAATATATATATATATATATTTACATATATATATATATATATATATATATATATATATATATATATATATTATATATATATATAAGATTTATTTTTTGTGACTTGTAATTCTTCCTGCAATGATGGTAATTTTTCCCAGGGACAGAAATCCATCCCACAGGGGTCTTGGGCACTGTGCCAGGGCCTCTGAGCCCCCTGCCCGGGTCTCAAGACATCCAGGGAAGCCAAGGGAATATCCTGGGCTCCCACAGAAAACCTGCATTTGGAGCCTCCTATTGCCAGCAAAAGCCTCTGCCAGTGACAGATGTGCAAAACCATCTCAGCAATGTGCTCCAAACCACTTCCAAATGTTTTCCAGGCTGGAGCAGAGCTGCCCTCAGCTGGGCACCGTGCCCAGCAATCCTGCTTCCTTTGCAAATTCCTGCTGGGAAGAGGATGCTCCTGAAGGGAGCAGAGAGGCATCACCCTGCTCCCCTGCAGCTCAGGGAATGCAGCATTTTATTCCATTTTATTCCATTTTATTCCATTTTATTGCATTTGAGTCATTTCCGTGGCTGCTGAGCCGCCCTGAGGGTGGCCACCCACTGGGGATGCAGTCACCTTTGGCACTGATCCCGAGTTTCCTGGGGGATCTGGGAATGGCACACAGCCTGTGGCTCCTGCTGGAGCCAGGGACACCTGGGTGCACATTCTGGAGCCATGGCAAAGCATTCCCAATCCTGCCTCCTCATCCTCCCAGAGCAGGGACTAAAGGTGAGTTTGGGATTGTTCCAAATTCCAGCTGGGTGCATCCTGCATCTCCCTTCCAGCTGCTGCAGCAGCAGCAAATTCCCTGCTTTTTGCAGCCCTAAATCCCCTAAAAACCCCCAGGATGGGATGTGGGGCCTCTTCCACTGATGGGGGTGGTGTTTTGGGTCCTGCTCCCTCTGCCATCCCATTTGGTTTGTCCCAAATTGTCCCAAATTCCTTCCCTCCAGCGAGTTTGGAGCCCAAGCTGGGGTGGCACTGATGAAGGTGAAAGTGCCAGCACTGTTCATTCAGTGAGGGTTTTTTTTGGGGAGGGGGATAGGGATGAAAAATCCAGCTCCTTTCCATCTTCTGCACATCTCCACTTCCCTGACCCGGAATTCCACTTTTCAAAATAACTCTGTGTCCTAAAATACTCACCTGACCTACTTTGCCCTGCTCCCTTCCCCAAATGTCCTCCTGCAGCTCCAGCAGTGGGATCTGCCAGTCTGGGGTCAGTCTGCTCCTGCTGGGAAGGGGAGGGAATTATTCCCTTTTCCCTAAGGATGAACACAGGAATTGGAGCTTGGCAGGAAATCCAGATTTTGGGGGACACACATGGAGGGTTCAGGATTTGTCCAAATTACACAAAAATGCAAATTCTGTTTGTTGATCCCTTGGGAACAGCGTGCTGGGTTTCCTGCCTCCCAGCCAGAACTGGGAATTCCACATGGGAAAAGCTCTGGAAGGGGGACAACAGCCCCCAAGACAAGGTTTCAGTGCCAGGCACGTGGGGACATCTGAGTGGTGTCACCTCCTAAGGCCAAAGGAATTTGGTGCTGCTCCTGATCCAGCAGAAATCCAGAGCTCCTTCCCCAGCAGCACCAGCCTGGATTCAGAACCTGAGCCATGGACATCACGACAGGGTTTGCATCCCATCAGGATCAGAAAATGTTTGTATCCCATCAGGGTCAGGAAAATGTTTATATCCCATCAGGATCAGGAAAATGTTCACATCCCATTTTTCCTTCCGTTTGACTCCCATTCCAGAGGTGAACCCCCTCATTCCTGAGGGTTTTCAGGATATCTGGACACCTCTCAGCACCTCAGGAATGCTGCTGATCCAGCAGAAATCCAGAGTTCCCTCCCTCTGTCCCAGCCAGCAGCACCACCCTGGATCCAGAACCTGAGCTGTGGACATCAGGACAATGTTTGTATCCCATTTTTCCTTTTTCCTTCCATTTAACTCCCATTCCAGAGGTGAACCCCCTCATTCCTGAGGGTCTCCAGGATATCTGGACACCTCTCATCATCACAGGAATTTGGTGCTGCTCCTGATCCAGCAGAAATCCAGAGTTCTCTCCTTTTGTTCCCACCAGCAGCATCACCCTGGGTTCAGAACCTGAGCCAGGGACATCAGGACAATGTTCACATCCCACCAGGATCAGGACAATATTCACATCCCACCAGGATCAGGAAAATGTTCACATCCCACCAGGATCAGGAAAATGTTCACATCCCATCAGGATCAGGACAATATTCACATCCCACCAGGATCAGCACAATGTTCACATCCCACCAGGATCAGGACAATATTCACATCCCATCAGGATCAGGAAAATGTTCACATCCCACCAGGATCAGGACAATATTCACATCCCATCAGGATCAGGACAATGTTCACATCCCATCAGGATCAGGAAAATGTTCACATCCCACCAGGATCAGGAAAATGTTCACACCCCATTTTTCCTTCCATTTAACTCCCATCCCAAAGGCAAACCCTCTCATTCCCGAGGGTTTTAAGGCCCTGCTGAGGTTTATGGAGAGTTTTCCCCCAAGGAAATTTGGGAAATGCAGCACTGTGAGGAGAATAAAAACCACCCAACCTCCAAGGATTGATGAGTGCATCCAGGAAAATGATGGTTTTATCCAGGTCACCTTTTCCTCCATCAGGAAGGAAATTAATGAAGAGTTATTTCCATTAATTGATGAGCTCTTAATGGCAATAAAGCTTTAAGAGAGCACAAATGTGTTATGTGGAAGGGCAGAAGTGAGTGGCTCCTGGTGTTTATCTGGGTGATTTGGGAAGGGGGAATTATTGGGAATTTGATCCTTGCTCCCCATTTTAGTGGGCAATAGCATTAGAATTAATCCTGGCACTTACAAATGGTGATTGGGTAATTAAAGGCTGATTAATCCAATTTTATTTAAGAAAATGGATGAGGGAAGGAGCTGGTAAATGGGAAATGATGGAAAAGTGGAGCAAAGGTGAAATAAAGGATAATTGGGAAGAAAACAGGATTCTTAGGCAAAGGGAATGCAGGAGGTTGGATCTGCCAGGACAGGCACAGGGACAAGGAGGGGATGGAAAATTCAGGTAAAAATTGAGCAAGGACAGGTGACAACCAGAGGAGACAATTCCTTCCAGATCCACATGGGAAAGAAACAACATTTGATATTTTCATTCATGGCCATAAAAAGAAGGAAAAAAAAAGTGTGGAGAGGCTTTGTTGGTGAAATTTCCTGATCAAATCTGGTGATGGCACGAGCTGAAGGGGAAACCTGGACAGTCTGGAATCTGAATTATTGAAATAAAGCACTCAGGGTGTCCCAGTGAAGATCTGAGCTGTGTGGGAAAAGTGAATGGGCTCAAAGTGATGGAGGGGGAGGGATCCCAGCAGATGCACAAGGATCTCACCAACCTGAGAGGTTGGATACAGCTCTGATCCAGAAAAAAAAAAAAAAAAGGAATTTGATGCTTTTAATCCATTAAATCTCAGCAAAGCAACACCTGAGAAAAATCTCTGGGGATATTTAATGGCCAGAGATGAGGCAGAGGTGAATTTCTCATGGTGGGACCTAGAGGAACCCTCCAGGACCTGCAATCAAAGAATCAAAGAATCAAAGAATCAAAGAATCAAACAATCAAACAATCAAACAATCAAACAATCAAACAATCAAACAACCAAACCATCCCAGCACTGAGGCTCCAGAGGCCACAGCTCTGCTCTGGTGGCCATTTGGGCAGCCAGGAGCCACCTCTGCCCAGCCCAGGCTGGCTCCATCCCCTGGAGGGGAGGGTTTGATGTGGTGCCTGCAGGAGCAGAGCCCTGATAAACCTGGGATCCTTCAGGACAGACCAGAAAAACCTGAGGTGCTGCTGCCACCCACCCTGAGGATCCCTCTGTGATAACTCAGGGCCAGGATTGCTGTGTTCCCACGGGGCAGCTCAGATCAACCCCCAGAAATGGGAATAATAATAATAATAATAATAATAATAATAATAATAATAATAATAATAATAATAATAATAATAATAATAATAATAATAATAATAATTATATATTATATATTATATATTATATATAGTTATATATATTTTACATTATTATATATAATAGATATTATCTATTATCTATTATCTATTATCTATTATATATTATATATTATAATATAAAATATATATATTATAATATATAGTATATATTATATATAATTATATATATTTTATATTATTATATATAATAGATATTATCTATTATCTATTATCTATTATCTATTATCTATTATCTATTATCTATTATATATTATATATTATAATATAAAATATATATTATAATATATAGTATATATTATATATAATTATATATTTTATATTATTATATATAATAGATATTATCTATTATCTATTATCTATTATATATTATATATTATATATAATTATATATATTTTATATTATTATATATAATATATATTATCTATTATCTATTATATATTATAATATAAAATATATATATTATAATATATAGTATATATTATATATAATTATATATATTTTATATTTTATATTTTAATATATAATATATAATATATAATATATAATATATTATATATTATATATTATATATAATATATTTTTATTATTATTATTATTATTATTATTATTATTATTATTATTATTATTATTATCATCACCTCTCAGTGTCCTGGGACAATTCCCTCCTTTTCCTGTCGCAGCATCCCAGGAGTTGAGTTTTGAGATGATGATTTTTGAGACTGGGAAAACAAAATTGAGGAGTGTGGTGGTGATAAATCATTTGGTTTTTCCCATGACTTTTTTTTTTCCTACAGCAGCAAATTAGGGTTAACATGGATACCCATGGAAACCCACAGGAATAATCTGGTTTAACAATTTAGGATCTCTCCTTTTGAATGGCAAAGCCTTTATGTGGTTCCTGATTTTTTTCCTTGGAGAAAACCTGTTGGGAAGAGCCTTGGAGCAGGTTGGATTCATATCCAACCCCATGGAAATCCACAGGAATAATCTGTTCAAACAATTTAGGATCTCTCCTTTTGAATGGAAAAACATTTGTGTGGTTCCTGATTTTTTTTTTTTCCTCGGAGAAAACCTGTTGGGAAGAGCCTTGGAAGCTCTCATCCCACTGGGCAGGTTGGATCCATCTCCAACCCCATGGAAATCCATGGAAACCCACAGGAATAATCTGGTTTAACAATTTAGGATCTCTCCTTTTGAATGGCAAAGCCATTGTGTAGTTCCTCAATCTTTCCTTGGAGAAAACCTGTTGGGAAGAGCCTTGGAGCAGGTTGGATTCATATCCAACCCCATGGAAATCCACAGAAATTCACAGGAATAATCTGTTTAAACAATTTAGGATCTGTCTTTTGAATGGCACAACCTTTGTGTGGTTCCTGATTTTTTTTTCCTTGGAGAAAACTTGGGACCAGCCTTGGAGTGTTATCCCACTGGGCAGGTTGGATCCATCTCCAACCCCATGGAAATCCATGGAAACCCACAGGAATAATCTGTTTAAACAATTTAGGATCTCTCCTTTTGAATGGCAAAGCCTTTATGTGGTTCCTGATTTTTTTCCTTGGAGAAAACCTGTTGGGAAGAGCCTTGGAGCAGGTTGGATTCATATCCAACCCCATGGAAATCCACAGAAATTCACAGGAATAATCTGTTTAAACAATTTAGGATCTCTCCTTTTAAATGGAAAAACATTTGTGTGGTTCCTGTTTTTTTTTTTTTTCCTCGGAGAAAACCTGTTGGGAAGAGCCTTGGAAGCTCTCATCCCACTGGGCAGGTTGGATCCATCTCCAACCCCATGGAAATCCATGGAAACCCACAGGAATAATCTGGTTTAACAATTTAGGATCTGTCTTTTGAATGGCACAACCTTTGTGTGGTTCCTGATTTTTTTTTTTCCTTGGAGAAAACTTGGGACCAGCCTTGGAGTGTTATCCCACTGGGCAGGTTGGATCCATCTCCAACCCCATGGAAATCCATGGAAACCCACAGGAATAATCTGTTCAAACAATTTAGGATCTCTCCTTTTGAATGGCAAAGCATTTGTGTGGTTCCTGATTTTTTTTTTTTCCTTGAGAAAACCTGTTGGGAACACCCTTGGAAGCTCTCATCCCACTGGGCAGGTTGGATCCATCTCCAACCCCATGGAAATCCATGGAAATCCATAGGAATAATCCTTTTTAATGATTTAGGATTTGTCTTTGGAATGGCACAACCCAAAAACCACAACAAATCCCACTCCTGTTTTTTCCTGACCTGCAGCTGCACAAAAAGGGAAAAACCTTCCCAAACTCAGCCTATTATCCTGATTTTATCAGAAAAATTGCACCCTACCCCATTAATATCCATTTTTTTTTCCTGGGCAAGGATCCAAAATTTGCCTTCAGGAAGAGCAGAGGGAGCAATTACCCCATTCCTAATTACCCCATTCCCAATTATCCCTGATCCCAAGGGCTTTCCCCACATTTATAGCTGGGATAAGGAAAAAATCCCCCACATTCCTGTGCCTGGAGAAATCCCAGAGCTCAGCCCTAAATCCCTGGGAAGGGAATTTTCCAAGCTCTCACCATTCCTCCCCTGGCTTTAAGTTGGTTTTCCTCAGTTTTTTTTAATGAGTTCTCTGAGAAGGGGGAAAAAAAAAAATAAAGGAAGAAAAGCAGGGAAAAGTGAGGGTGATGTCATCAGGTCTGGGTTTATTTTCTCAAATATCAGCAGCTTGTTCAGCTGGGACAGCTTTATTTTATAAATAAATAAAGAGGTGGAGGCAACACAAATATAAGCACAGAAATATAAATATGGATATAAAAACACAGAGATTGAGGCAGCACTGCCCCTTGGCCACAGTGGCAAATATTTCTCCATGAGAAATGGGAATTAAAGGAGTGATAAACAATATTTTGGTGGTGAAACCTATAAGAAATGGGAATAAAAGGAGCGTAAAAACCAGATTTTGGTGGTAAAACCTATAAGAAATGGGAATACAAGGAGTGTAAAAACCAGATTTTGGTGGTAAAACCTACAAGAAATGGGAATACAAGGAGTGTAAAAACCAGATTTTGGTGGTAAAACCTACAAGAAATGGGAATTAAAGAAGTGAAAAAACGTATTTTGGTGATAAAACCCACAAGAAATGAAAATAAAAGGAATGTAAACCATATTTTGGTGATAAAATCTGTAAGAAATGGGAATTAAAGGAGTGTAAAACCAGATTTTGGTGGTAAAACCTACAAGAAATTGGAACACAAGGAGTGTAAAACCATATTTTGGTGGTAAAACCTCAAAAACTGGGAATTAAAGGAGTGTAAAACTATATTTTGGTGGTAAAATCCATGAGAAATGGGAATAAAAGGAGTGTAAACCATATTTTGGTGATAAAACCCCTAAGAAATGGCAATAAAAGGAGTGTAGAACTGACCCAATCCCAAAATTCAGGATTATGGATTTGCCCCCAGATTCTCCCACCAGCCCAACCCCAGAGCCATTTCCCAGCTCCACAGAAGCCACTGGAACATTTTCTGGGAACGCTGCTTTTCTCTGCACCACATTCCATCCCCACACTCCACAGAATTCCTGATCTTTTCCCATTTTTCCAGAACCATCCCTCTGCTCGTTTGCTTTCGGCTCTGCCTCTAATCACTCCCATTGCTAACGATGCTAATTAACATCCAGCCCCATCCAGGGATTTTTTTTTTTTTTTTTTCCCATCCAGAGGCCGTTTCACACATTCCATGGGAGGATATCCCAGGAATAATTCCCTGAATTCCACTTGGGAACAGCTCAGGAATAATCCTGATATTCCTGATAAATCCAGGAATGATTCATCTCCCACTCCACTCCTTGCTGGTGCCATCCATTAATTCCCCAGCACTAAACTGTGGGAGACAAAACATTCCAGGCAGATCCAACGGGATGTGCTGTGCCAGGCACGTGTCAAAAACCCAACTACAAGACAATTTTCCAGCTAATGGATTTTTGGATGGCAGGGAAACGTGGCACAGAGCAGATGTTGGATGCTCAGGAGGAATTCCTGCAATTTCTGCTCCAGCATGAAATTTTTGTGAATCCCTCAGGGAGGAATCAGAGCTGCTCTTCCCAGAGTTTGTTTTGGTTGCAGAAATGTTCTGGAGCCAGTTGGGGTTGGAATTCTGTAAGTTTTTTTTTTTTTTTTTTTTTTTGTTTTTTTGTTTTTTTTTTTTAAAGAGCTGAGCAGCTAATAGTTGTTTTAAAGCTGTTTATTGCAAAGGCACATTAGTTTTGAAAAAGTCATAAATGTTAAATCCATGCTAAAAGTTTTTGGTACAGACTCCTTAATAGCAGTAAAGTTTTAATTAAAAGTAGAAGCTGCTCCTGGCAGGGCTGATGTTGCTCCTGTTTTTTGGTTCATGATGATGCTGGTGAGGAGAGAAGAAAAGAAAGAGAGCAGGAACAAAGCAAAGCAAAAAGCAAATCTTTCTCTCATTTCTGTAAATTTTTATATACAAATTACCCCACAAGCTAAAGTCACAAACCTGGACCATTACTTTTGAATTTATTAGAATTTTAGTTTTTTAGCACGCCAGGTTATGTATATGATCTATCTTGTTCTATCTAAAAAATGCAAGCAATGTTTTTATTATAATTTTATTATGTCTAAAACTGTGTTCCTGGAGCTTTTACAAAACTTATTTTCAACACCAGAATTTAGGATTATTTTTGTCAATTTTCAATAGAGCTCAAGTTTTTATACTGATATCTGAGACCTTTATTTTTTAAAGCACTTAAAACTTATCCTTACTTACTTGCTTATTTTAAAACTGAAAACTTGCACCTCTGTTTATGTGTGAGTGGCTGAACATACTGCAACCCATTCAAAGGTTTTGATTCAATTTCTGCACTCTGATTTCTCTCTGAAGAATTCAGAGGGACTCTTGACTTACAGCAGAAATCCAGGCACGGGGGTGGCGTTTATGGGGTGCTGGAATTTCGGGGGTGCAGCTGCCCCTCCCTCCCACAGAACCTTCTCCAGCCTCCCACCATCATATTTCCCTCTGGTTTTCCAAGGTCAGCTCAGAATCCAAAGGCAGGGAAGGAGTTTTAGGGGTGGTTTGGGGGCGTTTTGTTGTGAAAACGTTAAAATTTAACCTTGGCATGGCTCCTTCTCTCAGGGGGATTGGGTGGATAATGATCATGGAATTATGGAATTGAGTTGGAGGTGACCCAAAGGATCATTGATTCCTGCACAGGACAGCCCCAAAATCCCCTCATGTGCCTGAGGCCACTCCAAGGATATTCCTGCACCTCTCATCCCACTCTAATTCCTTCCTCTTGTCACTCATCACGCCCAACATCCACATTTCTCCCCCTGATCTGCATCCAAAGCTCTTCCTGATATTTAAAGCAGCTTTCCTCCACCTCCTCCTTGCTAATTCCCCATCTAATTTTAAACCTCATCCATAATGGGAGCTTTTCTCTGCTTCCTCCATGTGTCCCCACATTTTCCCTCGGAGTTTTTTTTTTTCCCCGTTTGCCACCGGTTCCTGTTTACATCTGTGTTTGGAAGAGGCATGAAGCAGAACTTATGGCCAGACCCAAACTATTCTATAGAATCCAGAGATGCTCCCCAGCGTGGAGAGATGCCCAGGAAAGGAGCTTTAAATAAAATCCCAAAAAAGCAGGAGATGCATCCAACTGCTGCTCGAATCCATGAGCTGGGAGTTTTGGCAGGCCTGAAAGAGCTGACAGTCAGCAAGTCAGGAAAGGAATTAATTCTGACTATTTAATTAGAAAAACACTCAAAAAAAAAAAATAGGGGTGTATGAAAAGATTAAATTCAATATTCAAATACTTTTTTTTTTTTTTTTTTTTCACGCTCTACCAAACAGAAAGGCCCCAGATGGTGAAAGGCTGTGATTAAATAACATTTCTGGAGTTTAGGAAAACGGGAAGGAAGATGTTACACAACAGCATCTTCCCATGTGGCAATGGGATCCCCACCTCAGGCTGGGCTGCATTCCCTGCCCAGCCAGCTCCTCTTGCAAAAAACCCACAGAGTTCACTCAGCTTTGACCTTAACTCACTCTTGAGTTTGTTTTTTTTTAGTAGGAAGTCGTCGGAACGGCCCAACTGGCGGAACGTCCCGCAGCTGGAGGATGGAATGATGGATTGCAGATGTTGCCTGGGAGTTTTGGGATTCTGGAGCCCCTGGGGTGGCTGTGGAGCCTTTGGGAAGAGGGGATTGATTTCCACTCCCAATGAACTTTTAACCATTTGGGGTTTGCTCTGTGTGCTGGAGACAAGGGAGGGAAAGGCGGAGCAGGAGATGCAGATCCTGCTCCCTCTCTCCTCAGGAGGAATTTCTTCATGGAAAAGGATTGGAAGTGCCCAGGGAGGTTTGGAGTCCCCATCCCTGGAGTGTCCAAGGAATTCCTGGATGTGGCACTGGTGACAAGGTGGGGATGGGGAACAGCTTGGACTCAGTGACCTTGGAGGGTTTTTCCAACCTCAGTGATCCTGGAATTCTTCACTCATCCCAGAAACTTCAGGGCTTGGATATCCCCCAGCTGTGGTGGCACCTCAGAACTCGGCCACCACGGACTGGAGAAAGCCAAAAAGCTGAAAGTTATTTAATTTATTGGGATTATTATAATAAAAACCATTCCAGGTGTAAGGATAAAACAGACAATGCGAAATACTGACTTTGGGTGAAATAATCCTGAGATCACTGAAAGTACAGAGATCCTGAAACCAGCTCCTGGAGGTCCAGCCTTTGAGCCAAGTCTAGTTAAGCTGAGCTCTGCAGGATTTCCACTCAACATTTATTCTCTAGAGAGCAGAGGTGCTCTTATCTCCATGGCCTTGTCCATAATTCCATAGGGAAAATGCTATATTTGAAGTTATGCTGCTTCTTCTTCTTCTTCTTCTTCTTCTTCTTCTTCTTCTTCTTCTTCTTCTTCTTCTTCTTCTTCTTCTTCTTCTTCTTCTTCTTCTTCTTCTTCTTCTTTCTTCTTCTTCTTCTTCTTCTTCTTCTTCTTCTTCTTCTTCTTCTTCTTTCTTCTTCTTCTTCTTCTTCTTCTTTCTTCTTCTTCTTTTCTTCTTCTTCTTCTTCTTCTTCTTCTTCTTCTTCTTCTTCTTCTTCTTCTTCTTCTCTTCTTCCTTCTTCTTCTTCTTCTTCTTCTTCTTCTTCTTCTTCTTCTTCTTCTTCTTCTTCTTCTTCATATTATTATTATTATTATTACTATAATTATTATTATTATTATTAATTTTGGGGGGTTTTTTTTGTGCAAATACTATTTATTTTTCTGCCCATTTCATTTGGTAAAAAAGCCAGATTTGACTCCTGGAGATGAATTTGTTGTTGGGAAAGCCTCCAAGCACCTCCATGGACAAATCCCCCTGGATGCATTTACTTATCTTACTCCTTCTGATCGCTTTCCTTCATTTTTATTGTGGCTTTTTTGCCTGATTTATTTTGAAAAATGTGAGGATTCATTAATAATTTTTAGATCTTTAGAGCTGATGAACCTCAGCCTGGAGATGGGAAGGTCAAGAGGGGCTGAGGATCCTCCAGCAGGGACCTGGTGGAGCTGAGTTCCCTGGATCTGCTCAGCCTGGCAGGAGCCCAGGATTGCTGGGAACGACTCTGGAAGTTTTTCCAGGCCTGAGGGACTGAGTCTCCCAAGAATATTTTTCTTTTTTTTCCAAGAGTTCCACAGCATTAAACTCAATTTATTTCCCTCCCAGACCTCACATCACTTCCCCCCTTTGCCAAGCAGCCACGAGAAGACCCAAAGTTTACATTTTTCAAGAGAGCACTAAAATCAGCAATTTCCTGTGCTCTTCTTACACAGAGACCCCAGGCAGGGAGTCAGGAGGGTTTAGGGACAGGAGCTGCTGCCCATTCCTGCCTGAGTGGGCTGGAATTTGGGATAATGAGGTGTTCCCACTTGAACAAAGCTGGGGGAAGGTGTCAGATCCCTTTCCTACAGCTGGGCTGCAGTGAGGGCGTGAGGGAACATTAAAGGCTGGGGTGGAAAACAATAACAAACAGAGAAGGGAGAAAAAACACGGTGTAAACAAACAAAAAAAAGAGAATAAAAAAGCGAAGGGGTGGGTGGGTGTGAAGGCTCCGAGCTGTGTTTAGGGGATGCTGATGATTGTCCCAAATAATCTCCATTCCCGGGGGTTTTTAGGGGCTGTGCACTCCGTTGGTTTTGGAACCCAAACCCCGCAGACCAGCAGCTCCGAGGGGTGTGAATGAGGAGCAGAGAGAGCTGGGGCTCTGGGCAGCCTGTGCCAGAGCCTCCCACCCTCCAGCCAGGAACTCCTTCCCAATATCCCAATGTCCCGATATCCCAATATCCCAATGTCCCGATATCCCAATTCCCAATAACCCAATATCCCAATTCCCAATAATCCAATATCCCAATACCCCAGTTCCCAATTCCCAAAATCCTAATATCCCAATATCCCAATTCTCAATATCCCAATATCCCAATGTCCCGATATTCCAATTCTCAATATCCCAACTCCCAATATCCCAATCCCCAATATCCCAATTCCCAATATCCCAATATCCCAATATCCCAATCCCCAATATCCCAATTTCCAATATCCCAATATCACAGTTCCCAAAATCCTAATATCCCAATATCCCAATTCCCAATATCCCAATATCCAAATATCCCAATATCCCAATATCCCAATCCCCAATATCCCAATTTCCAATATCCCAATATCACAGTTCCCAAAATCCTAATATCCCAATATCCCAATTCCCAATATCCCAATATCCAAATATCCCAATATCCCAATATCCAAATATACCAATGTCCCCATATCCAATGCCCCAATATCCCAGTTCCTAAGATCCAAATATGCCAATTCCCAATATCCCAATATCCCAATATCCCAATATCCCAATATCCCAATATCCCAATATCCAAATATCCCAATATCCCATTTCCCAATATCCCAATATCCCAATATCCCAATTCCCAATATCCCAATATCCATCCCTGCCCTCTGGCAGTGGGAGCCATTCCCTGTGTCCTGTCCCTCCATCCCTTGTCCCCAGCCCCTCTCCAGCTCTCCTGGAGCCCCTTCAGGCCCTGGAATGTGCTGGAAGCTCTCCCTGGATCCTTCCCTTCTCCAGGGGAACATTCCCAGCTCTCCCAGCTCTGGAGCATCTCCCTGACCTCCTCTGGATCCATCCAGCAGCTCCAGGTTGTTCCTGTGCTGGGATCTCTGAGCAGGACAGAGGGACAGAACCCCCTTCCCTGCTCCACGCTGGGACCAGCCCAGGATTTGGGGGGTTCTGGGTGCCAGGGGACACAGCTGGGACATGTCCAGCTCCTGACACAAAACCCTGGGATTAGTGGAGGGAAAGAGCAGGAATTCCCCCACCTGGAGCCAGGACAGCTCCTGCCTGGAGTGACAGAACTCAGGAAGAGGAGGGGAGCCTGGAGCAAAGAAAAACATTTATGAAGAAATATTGTAACTGTAAATGACCCAGACACAAAGGAGGGATTTTTTTT
>JAREIS010000351.1:300000-345000 GCA_030060385.1 Muscicapa striata striata
CCCTGTGCATTTCCCCTGATCCTTTTGGATCATTTGGACAAACCATTATTCCCTATTCTTTGTTTTGGCCAGGATGAAAAAAAAACCCAAAAAACAACCAGGTGATTGAATCATTTCCTCTTATCTCCCAGCAAAAATTCGCCCAACTATCTTGGGAATGACTTAGTGCATCCAGTTATTGTGCTCAGGGAGCCTGTGGGTGGCTATTTCAGAACATCCAGGGCTTTTTTTTTTTTTTTTTTTTTCCTCCTATAATTCTCCTTTTCAAACATTTTACAAGCTCTGCAGGGTGGGGAGGTTCCCAGCCTCCCACTGGTTTTGCAAGAGCCCAGCCAGAGGGTTTCTATTTGCAGGGGTTCCAATAATGCTTGATTTGAAGGAGTTCAAGGCTGCCTCATTTTCCAAGAGATGAGAAAAACTGGCAGAGAAAAGGGGATAATGATGGGAAAGGTGGGAAGAGCTGGCAAAGGCATTTCAGAGCTGTCAGGTGTCCTGGTTTGGAGGTCAGAAATCTGCCACTAAATGCAGGAGCTTCTCTTTGAAATGGAGAATGTAAACCCCTTCCCTCCAAATTATTATCATTTTGAAATTAAGGGGCTCTCAGGCAAAGATATGGGAATAGGAATAACAGTTCTTGACTAGGAAAATTAAAATAGAAATGCAGTGTTACAAAGAACAATCCCAAACCCTGCCAGAGTCAGAATCCAAGCTGACACCCGTCAGTCAGTCAGGGTGTTGGCACAGTCCCATTCCATGGTGGCTGCATCCTCCTGCAGGGGCAGATGTGGCTCAGCTGGAGCAGTGCTCCTGGAGAAGGGGCAGTTTCCTCTGAAGGTGCAGGGATGATGTGGCAGGGTCTGGTTTTCCTCTGGGATCCAGTGGCAAAGGCTGCTCTGCTGTTCCAAATGTCAGTTTTTCTCTGGGTAGGAAAGGCTTGGCTCCTGCCCTGGCTGGAGCATCTCCCATGGGATGATGGAATTTTATCAGCCATGCCCTGGGACTCACTGGCCATGAACAGGAGATCTCTCCTGGAGGGAGGATGGGCTGTGGGAGAGATAAAGATGATTGCCCAGCTGGGTTAAAGCTGCCCATGAGCAGGAGATATCTGCCATGGAGATCAGGGGCACTGCCCCAGCTGGTTTAACAGATGGGGACAGAATCCACATTTCTGGCCACATCCACTATTGCAACCCAAGACATCAGGAAATCTGCCTGACCCTCATCTTCAACCCCAGGCAGGGAGGAAAATGTCACTGGGGCCTCAGGAGAGGGAAAACTCTTTGGTGGTTGCTGTGTATTCCTGAAGGGTTGGAGCGTTTTCCCTGCTCACTGTGTCACCCATGAT
Organism: Muscicapa striata striata; assembly: GCA_030060385.1. Taxonomy (NCBI): domain Eukaryota; kingdom Metazoa; phylum Chordata; class Aves; order Passeriformes; family Muscicapidae; genus Muscicapa; species Muscicapa striata. The sequence continues at coordinate 301,346 of JAREIS010000351.1, forward strand.
GGGTGTTGTTTGTGGCTGGGATGGGGAGAAAATTGGGAAAATGGGATTTTCCCCTAGAACAGCTGCTTGTTCTCTTCTTAATTCAACTTCAAATCTCCTTTGGGGCTGCCATCCACTTTGTTTTTCCTTCCTTTCTCCACAATTTGTTCCACACTCCTCCCAGCTGATTCATGCCACCCCATGTTCCAAACCCTTTTGCCAAGGCACTTCCCAAGCTTTGTAGTTTTTCAAATCCTTTTTTTGCAACTTTTCAAATCCTTCCCATGTCCCTTTTCCAACAGTTCCTCTGTGCATCCCTTTCCTGTCACCTGCAGCTTTCCCACCCCACTGAAAAATCCCAATGGAATTCCTGCCTTCCTTGCCGGGCTTTAAGCTCCGAGTTAAAATTATTTTCCCACAATAATAATTATTATTTTCCACAATAATAATCCTTTCCTTTATCAGCAGGGCAGATTAATTTTCCCAAGCATGGTTGGTGTCTCGTTGTCTCTCTAATTAGACAAATTCTTCTCCTGGATGAGCACAGGCTTGGAATTAAGGGCAGGAAAAGCCCCAAAGTAAAGCCCTGCCTTGGAGAGCATCTTCCTGCCAGCCCAGCCAAGGCAAACACAGAGCTCATTGTGTGCCAACCCTAAATAGGCTCATCCCTCCAGCTGGGATTTAGGGACACTTCCCAAACCTTCTGGAACAGCAGTGGGATGTGTGAGCTCTCAAAGCCTCCCTTCAGCCCAGGGCTGCTCCAGGGCAGGAGGAGCAGAAATAACTTCCCAAAAAATTCAAGGAGCACAAGAGCTGCCGTGTTTCAGTTGGACTGGGGGGCTTGCAGCGACCTCACAGCTCAGCCATGAGCTGGAGGTGTTTGTTCCAGTTGTCCTCACACTTTTTCTGTGAATTTTCCTTAATTGCTCTTATTTTGATTAACAGCTTGATGATTCAGCCCCAGCTCCAAGGGATGGCACCAGCAGGGATAAACTTGGTGCCAACACAGCCCCAGGAGCTTGAAATACTTGGGAAAAGCAAACCCCTTGTGTTTCCCTGGGATAATACCATAAAAGCATAAACACAGAACTCTCACCCCAGGAATTAATTCCTTTAAAGCCTCCTTCACCTGAAAGTCCAGCCCAGCCCCTCCAGACTCGTTCTATTTTACCCAGCCTAGACAGGAATTTCATTTAATTTTTAAATCCTGCCTTTGGATGAGATCAGAAACAATTCCAAAGCCCCTGGTAAATATTTCCCGATGTTTTCCTGGGGGAAGACTGAGAGACCCAAAGCCAAATTCCCTCCTGCTTTATCCCTCTGCACTGGTCCCAGCTCAGGCAGCTGCCTCAGAAAATCCAGGGGTGAAATTTGTGCTCCCTGCTTCCCACAGGATCTGGTTTGGATCACAGGGATGATTCCATGTCCTGGAAGAGTGAATTCACCTCTTGGGAGAACATTTGGATTCCCTGGATAATCAGTGATCACTCTGTGTTGAGCCAATCAGGTTCTTCCTATAAATACCCCCACTAATTAACATCCCAATTAACACCCTCTTTATTCCTAATGACCACTCAGGACCAATAAATCCCTTTATCTCCTCTTTTTTTCCCCACTAAAAATGATGTGGATCACGCCCCAGTACACACAGAGCATCACAAACCCACAGCCTGCAGCGTGGAGAAATTAATATCTTAATCACCTGAAGATTTTTAGATATTAACTTCAGCTGCTGAGGATGGATTATGGACTCAGAAACCAATCATCATTTCCCCCTAAATAACTGTTAAAATTGGAGAAATATGTCTGGTGTGTGGGGGAATCAATGTTCCATTTCTAAAAGGCCTGAGTGCCATGGGAATATTTCTGGGCTAATTAAGTTGTTGAACAACATCCCAATTTATTGTCCTGTCCAGTGACCACAGAAATTCTTAAAATTAAGCAGAGAAAGAGAAAAATAAAAGTAGGCATTTATCAGCCTCCCTACAGGAAAGGACACAGCAAGGAAATGTGAAGTATGGGATAACAGAGGGTTGCAACACAGAGCAAATTCCAAATGTGTCTGTGAATCCCACAGGGAATAAATAAATAAATATGCAATTGTCCCAGTTGTAGTGGGCACAGAAAGTCTGCTATGGGCTGGTCTGGCTGGTTTATATTTTATATCCAGAGGGGGAATCTCCAGTGCTTGGAGCATCTCCATGGCCATGTCAGGACTCGCTCCAGCAGCTTCTCTGTGCCAGGGCTCCCTCACCCTCCCAGCTGGGAATTCCCAATATCCCAATATTCCATCCCAATCCCAATATCCCAATATCCCAGTGTTCCAATATCCCAATATTCCAATATCCCAATATCCCAATACCCCAATACTCCAATATCCCAATATCCCAAATCCCAACATCCCAATATCCAAATATCCAAATATCCAAATACCCCAATATTCCAATATCCCAATTCCCAATATCCCAATATCCCAATATCCCAATATCCCAAATCCCAAATCCCAAATCCCAGATCCAAATATCCCAATAACCCAATATCCCACATCCCAAATCCCAGATCCCAATATCCCAATAACCCAATATCCCAATATTCCAATTCCCAATTCCCAGCTCCCAATATCCCAATATCCCAATATCCCAATATCCCAATTCCCAATATCCCAATATCCCAATTCCCAATATCCCAATACCCCAATATTCCAATATCCCAATAGGCCAATATCCAAATATCTCAATATCCCAACATCCCAACAACCCAATATCCCAAATCTCAAATACTAGATCCCAATATCCCAATATCCCAATATCCCAATATCCCAATATCCCAATATTCCAATACCCCAATATTCCAATATCCAAATATCCCAATGTCCCAATTCCCAATTCTCAGTATCCCAATTCCCAACATCCCAACATCCCAATATCCCAACATCCCAACATCCCAGCATCCCAACATCCCAATATCCCAATATCCCAACATCCCAATTCCCAATTCCCAATTCCCAAACATCCCAATATCCCAACATCCCAACATCCCAATATCTCTACCTACCCACCAAATTTCTATTAATCATTCTCTTTCATCACCCAGAAATGGGTTCAAAGCTGAATAAAACATTCCAAATTAAATATTTTCTCTGCCAGCAGGAGAAGTGGCTGGGTCCCCACGGCAGAGCAGGACAAAACCCATTAGTCCTTGATTGCTGTGCAGGTAATAAAAGAGTTTTACAAGGAAAGGTCTGTGCAGGGCAAAGCCAAATTATTGCTGAGCAGCCTCAGAGCCCTGCAAGGCTCTCTCTTAAAACAAACCATTAACATATGCACAATTAGGCTGCCTCAATTGTTATGCCACGAGCAAAAATGCAATCCCATCTTGAAATATCTAAACAGCTTTTTTAATTCCAGCGAGCCAGCAGGGGGAAAAAAAAAAACGTGTTAGCATTAAAGGAATGTGGATTTTTTTAATCACATCTAAAAATAACATTTATATAACCACCTACCCTGACATTTCACATCAGCAAGTGTCCAGAACCGCCTCGCTCAGCTGTATTCAAATATGCAAACACCACGGGGTTTTTTAGCAGATTTTGGTTTCCTGAAAAAGAATTGCAGAACTCCCAACTTTGGAGGCAAGAGGGAAGTCAGAGTGGTTCCTACTTTGGTTATAAAATAAATCCTGTACAGTGTGTTCTTCAGCAGCTCAGTGCCTGGATAATTCAGTTATATTCATGGAGTGGTTTGGGTTGGAAAGGACCTTTGCTAAAAAGTGTTTTTTGTTTGGATTTAAAGATTGCCCAGAGAAGTTGTGGCTGCCCCTGGATCCCTGGAAATGTCCCAGACCAGGCTGGATGGGGTTTGGAGCAGCCTGGGGCAGTGGAAGTGTCCCTGCCATGGCAGGAGGTGCAATGGGATGATCTCTGTGGGTGTGCACAGGTGAAAAAACAAAAAAAAAACAAAAAAACCAAACAAACAAACAAAAAAATTAACAACAAAAAAAAAAAAAAAAAAAAAAAAAAAAAAAAAAAAACCAAAAAAAAAAAAAAAAAAAACCAAAAAAACCCCAAAAAAACCGCAAAACAGCAACAAAAAAAAACCAAAAAAAAAAAACCAAAACAAAAAAACAAAACAAAACAAAACAAAACAAATTAAAAAAAAAAAAAAAAAAAAAACAAACCAAAAACATTCCATGGATTTGTGGACCTGTGAGTAAAACTTTGGAGCAGGTGGTGAATGAAGAGCAGATTCCATTCCAGCTCTTGTAGGACAATGCAGCTGCTTTTTGGGGTTCTTGTTCCAGCCCCAATTCAATTCTTGTGCTCCAGCTAAGGAAGTGCAGGATTTTCTCTGGGAGCATCTCTGGAAGCTGAAATGGGAATTTGGTGGTGTTTGACAAACAGTTCCCATGAAAGAATTGGTAAAACCTTTGTCAAATGAGGGTTTGGAGAGCAAGAGGAGGTTTGGTTTGAGTATTAGGAAGGAATTCCTGGCTGGGATGGAATTCCCAGAACTGCTGTGGCTGCCCCTGGATCCCAGGCTGGGACATTTCCCTGGAAATCCCAGACACTTCCCTGGAAGTGTCCCAGGCCAGGCTGGAATAACCTGGGATAGTGAAGATGTCCCTGCCCACGGCAGGGGTGGATTGGGATGAGCTTTAAGGCCCCTTCCAACCCAACCATTCCATGATTTTGGGATTTATCCAAGGCAATGCTTTGCTTGAAGCCTCTCCTGGTGCAACACTGCTGCCTCCAAGGAGCATTTCCCCATTCTCTGCTGACTTCCTACAAATCATTTATTGCTGAGATTGATATTGCAGTTATGTAAACATCCATTATTTATCTGCTCTGGCCCTTTGAACCGGATGAGTGCTCCTGGATTTCCATTATTCAGTGTCTGAATTAATCATGGGGCATAAAATCAGTCACCATTTATGCAATATGAAAAAAAAAAAAAAAAAAAAAAAGAAGATGTAAAAATAGCTCTCGTGGTGTTGAGATTTCATGCCTTGTTCCCTGGGCAGGAACCACTCAGGCATCCTGCTTTTTCCTGCAGGCCTGTGAAATATTGATGGATTTTTTTAAAAAGGAAAAAAAAGCTCTCTGAAAATTATCTGTCTCCTCCAGAGAAAGTTGTTCCCTGGTGCAGTCATTGACTCCCTTCCCATCCTCTGGCAAATCCATGTCCTGCATCCCACGGCAGGTTGGGACTGGGATCTCAGGAGCCTCTGACACTTTTTTGGGAATGTTTGCACAGCCCTGAGAGCAGAATTCCCCTGGGAAGTGTGACATGGGGAGCTCCAGGGGATCTGACAGCCTCTGCCAGGAGAGGAGGGAGGTGGCTCATCCCTGCTGGATTTTAACAGGAATTATCATTTCTCCAAACCCCAAATGGAGGGAATGGAGCTGGGATTCAGCTCCAGGCATTTCATGGAATTCCAGAATGGTTTGGATTGGAAGAGACCTTAAAGTTCATCTCATTCCAGCTCTTCTGCCATGGGCAGGGACACCTCCCACTATCCCAGATTGTTCCAAGCTGGTCTTGGACACTTCCAGGGATCCAGGAGCAGCCACAGCTTCTCTGGGAATTCCAGCCCAGCCAGGAATTCCCAATACCCCAATATCCCAATATCCCAATATCCCAATTCCCAATATCCCAATATCCCAATATCCCAATATCCCAGTACTCCAATATCCCAATATCCCAATATCCCAATATCCCAATTCCCAATGTCCCAACACCCTAATATCCCAATTCCCAATATCCCAATATCTCAATTCCCAATATCCCAATATTCCAATACCCCAATATCCCAATATCCCAATACCCCAATATCCCAATATCCCAATTCCCAATATCCCAATACCCCAATATCCCAATACCCCAATACCCCAATATCCCAATATCCCAATACCCCAATATCCTAATATCCCAATTCCCAATTCCCAATATCCCAATACCCCAATACCCCAATATCCCAATACCCCAATATCCCAATATCCCAATTCCCAATATCCCAATACCCCAATATCCCAATATCCCAATACTCCAATATCCCAGTATCCCAATTCCCAATATCCCAATACCCCAATATCCTAATACCCCAATATCCCAATATCCCAATATCCCAATATCCTAATACCCCAATATCCCAATACCCCAATATCCCAATATCCCAATATCCCAATATCCCAATACCCCAATATCCCAATATCCCAATATCCCAATTCCCAGTATCCCATCCATCCCTGCCCTCTGGCAGTGGGAGCCATTCCCTGTGTCCTGTCCCTCCATCCCTTGTCCCCAGCCCCTCTCCAGCTCTCCTGGAGCCCCTTCAGGCCCTGGAATGTGCTGGAAGCTCTCCCTGGATCCTTCCCTTCCCCAGGCATCATCCACAATTCCATGTGCTGCTCTGGTCCAGCATCAGGATTTGGGAGACGCCATGGGAAGAAGGCAGGGAGGGGTAAGAAAAGGAGATTTTTGGAACAATTCTTTGCTGCACTGTTTTTTTTCCATCCCTCCAATTAATGGTGTGTGAATTGAGAAATTAAGAATGAAACAGCAGAATTAAGAAAGAGACCACCGAGAAGCCCAAATTAACAATATCACAGAAATAATTGGGCACAAAAGGCTTCTTTTAGGGATCAAAACCTCTGCTGAGCAACCACATCCTCTGTGAGATTTTTTTTTCTTTTTAATTGATGATGTTCCTCAAGCTTCAGCAGCTGCTCCACAGCCTGATTTGAGCCACCAGAAACCAAAGCCACCTCCTCACACCCCTCTAAGTGAAGGAACAGCCACTCCTGTGGGAATATCCTGGCAATATCCTACAATATCCCAGCTCAGTCCACTCCAGCTAATAATAACTGGCCTTGTTTCCCCTCCAAACTTTAAATAACTCCTGGATTCCCCTCTCTGGACCTGTGCTCCAGCTGGGAGCAGCTTTCCTGTTTGTTTGTTTGCTCCTTTTCCCTTGCCAGGGTTGCAGAGAGGAAGGAATCTGGCTCCTGCTTGGAGAGCAATTACTCAGCACTGCTGGAGAAATAAAGGTCAGGGCACTTGTGCTGGGGGTTTTTATTCTGGGCTTGCACGAGGTCACAGCTGATGATAAGCACATGTTCAAACCCACGTTTCAGTTCACAGTCCTGAAATTGGCTGTGAAAATCCAAGGAGAGTTTTTAACCCTCTGTTTTCTCCTGATTTTAGGGAGGAAAAGTTCCAAGGAGAGTTTTTAACCCTCTGTTTTCTCCTGATTTTAGGGAGGAAAAGGTTCCAAGGAGAGTTTTTAACCCTCTGTTTTCTCCTGATTTTAGAGAGGAAAAAGTTCCAAGGAGAGTTTTTAACCCTCTTGTTTTCTCCTGATTTTAGGGAGGAAAAAGTTCCAAGGAGAGTTTTTAACCCTCTGTTTTCTCCTGATTTTAGAGAGGAAAAAGTTCCAAGGAGAGTTTTTAACCCTCTGTTTTCTCCTGATTTTAGGGAGGAAAAAGTTCCAAGGAGAGTTTTTAACCCTCTGCTTTCCCCTGATGTGAGGGAGGAAAAAGTTCCAAGGAGAGTTTTTAACCCTCTGCTTTCCCCTGATGTGAGGGAGGAAAAAGTTCCAAGGAGAGTTTTTAACCCTCTGCTTTCTCCTGATGTGAGGGAGGAAAAAGTTCCAAGGAGAGTTTTTAACCCTCTGTTTTCTCCTGATTTTAGGGAGGAAAAAGTTCCAAGGAGAGTTTTTAACCCTCTGTTTTCTCCTGATTTTAGGGAGGAAAAAGTTCCAAGGAGAGTTTTTAACCCTCTGTTTTCTCCTGATTTTAGAGAGGAAAAAGTTCCAAGGAGAGTTTTTAACCCTCTTGTTTTCTCCTGATTTTAGGGAGGAAAAAGTTCCAAGGAGAGTTTTTAACCCTCTGTTTTCTCCTGATTTTAGAGAGGAAAAAGTTCCAAGGAGAGTTTTAACCCTCTGTTTTCTCCTGATTTTAGGGAGGAAAAGTTCCAAGGAGAGTTTTTAACCCTCTGTTTTCTCCTGATTTTAGGGAGGAAAAAGTTCCAAGGAGAGTTTTTAACCCTCTGTTTTCTCCTGATTTTAGAGAGGAAAAAGTTCCAAGGAGAGTTTTTAACCCTCTTGTTTTCTCCTGATTTTAGGGAGGAAAAAGTTCCAAGGAGAGTTTTTAACCCTCTGTTTTCTCCTGATTTTAGAGAGGAAAAAGTTCCAAGGAGAGTTTTTAACCCTCTGTTTTCTCCTGATTTTAGGGAGGAAAAAGTTCCAAGGAGAGTTTTTAACCCTCTGCTTTCCCCTGATGTGAGGGAGGAAAAAGTTCCAAGGAGAGTTTTTAACCCTCTGCTTTCCCCTGATGTGAGGGAGGAAAAAGTTCCAAGGAGAGTTTTTAACCCTCTGCTTTCTCCTGATTTAAGGGAGGAAAAAGTTCCAAGGAGAGTTTTTAACCCTCTGCTTTCTCCTGATTTTAGGGAGGAAAAAGTTCCAAGGAGAGTTTTTAACCCTCTTGTTTTCTCCTGATTTTAGGGAGGAAAAAGTTCCATGGAGAGTTTTTAACCCTCTTGTTTTCTCCTGATTTTAGGGAGGAAAAAGTTCCATGGAGAGTTTTTAACCCTCTGTTTTCTCCTGATTTTAGGGAGGAAAAAGTTCCAAGGAGAGTTTTTAACCCTCTGCTTTCCCCTGATGTGAGGGGGGAAAAAGTTCCAAGGAGAGTTTTTAACCCTCTGTTTTCTCCTGATTTTAGGGAGGAAAAAGTTCCAAGGAGACAGAGGGAGGGTGGTGGGGTCTCTTTATCAGGGGTGGTGATTTTGGGTTTTTAACAAAAGCTGCCTCTCTCCTGGAGGTGCTGGCTCCTTCAGGGCTCGGGGGGTTCAATGTTTTCTGAAAAGCAGCTCTGACCTTGGCTTGGCACAGGCTGGAATTGCAGAGGCTGGAAGGAAGATTTGGAGGAAAATTCCAGCCACCAATTATCCCAGGGGCATTCCCTGCCTCATCCCACCATGCCCGAGCTTTTCCCACCCACCACACCCAGGATCTCCCTGGGGATGGAATTCCTGGTTCTGTGGAGCTGGAAATGAGCTTCTGACCCTGGAATTCTGCATTTCCAGCACTGATGGATGGCCCAGCCTGATGGAGCCCCAGCCTGAGCTCAGCCAGATGTGAGATTAATTTATTACACCTGTCCAAACAGAGAATATTCCCATTTTCCTGCATTCCAGCTTGATGGAGAGTGCCACGCTCAGCTGACCTTGGCCCAGCCTGGTGGGTCTGTCCCCCATGGGGGTGAGGGGACACCAAGAAAAAATTAAACAAGGCAGAGAATCCTTGGAGCAGGAGCTGGGATGTGTAGGGGGAAAAAAAAAAAAAAAAACCAAGCTCAGCTTCAGCTGCATGAGGAGGAGCAGCAGCAGAACAGTTTGTGTTTTAATTAATAAGGCAATAATTTGGCATGGAGCATCTTAATGTGGCTGATTCCACCCTGCAGCAGGGAGAGCTTCCAGCAGCACAGCCCAGGGCATCTGCAGCCACCAGCAAGTGCTGGGCCAAAGCTGAGACTTCAAATTCCCAAATTCAGCAGGATTTTTGGCTGATTAAAGCTTCAGCAGCAGTCCAGGAATTTCTGTCTCTGCCAAAATCCAGCCAGGTTTTGAGCAGGAGTTTGGGAGCAATCTGCTCCCCTTGATGGAGGCTTTTCTTGGAGAGAATTCAAATTTATTCCATTAGAATGGGGTTTGGGCTTCCCTTTTTATGGTGGTGGGAAAGAAAAACCACAGGGTGGTGCCTGAGCTGGGACAGATCAGGTCTCACTTGGTTTTAAACTTCTCTCCTAAAGGGAAATTTGCTGAAGGACTTTAGACTTGAGAAAGGACTTTAAACTTGAGAAAGGACTTTAGACTTGGTAAAGGACTTTAGACTTGAGAAAGGAACTTCAGAAATTGTTGTTCCTCATAATGAGGGCCAAAGGATCTGGGGGAAGTGAAATAGGATCATAATTAGGTGGGCACCTTCCTCTTGCTGGGTCAAGAAGTTGGGTAATTCAGCTGGAATTTCAAAGGGAAGAGCAATTGGAGGAAGATGAACTCCTGACCCTGTAATTACAAATCAGAGCTTGGCAGAAGGTGGGTGGCATCCTGCCCAAAATGACACAGCAAAAATGAGAATTAAAAGGGCTGAAAGCCACCAATAGCTCAGCCTTGAGGAGTTACAAAAAAAAAAAAAAAAAAGGAAGAATTTCGTTTGGGGAGATAGGGAGGATCATTAGGAAAAGGGAAAACCACCTGCCAATAGAAGGGAAATCAAATCTTGCTGATGGCTGAGGGGGTTTTTCCTGGGATGCTGCAGGCAATGCCACATCCACACATTTTTTGGGCACTTTCAGGGATGGAGAATCCCTGTGCCAAAGCCCAGCCATCCTTTCAGCAAAGAAAAATTTCCTGACTTCGAGGAAAATGTGAGAATAAGAGGAAAATGACAACAGACACGATGTCCTAACATTGTCTGCTTCTGGTTTGGGTGTTTTGCTGGATGGTGGGGACAGGGCTGGTTCTTTTGGGTGGATTTTGGGGGTGTCCCTGTCCCACCAGCTGCTTTTCCAGCAGGAAAACCAAAAGCTGGAAGGAAAAAAAAAAATCCTCTCATCCCTCAAAGTGAAGGCTCTGCTTTGTCCCCAGCTCTCCTTGCACAAAGCTCACTTTATTTTCTCCTCAGCATTCAGGTCTCTGTCTAAAGAAAACACAGAAAACATTCAGAGACTTTTTTTTTTTTTTCCCCTCAGCTTTGTTTATCAGCAAGATTAAATTCCTGGCTGTGGAAGAAAGGAATATCTCCATTTATTTGTTTCAGGGCATGTGGAGTGCATTTGTTTCCTAGGATGCAAATTCATTGTTCCTGCTCTGAATGAAAGGCAGGTTGGGATCTCTTGGCATCGTTTTTGCTCAAATCCTCACAGGGATTTTACTCCTCCCAATTCTCTGCCACAGGAAAACTTCTCCAGTTTAATTCTCAAGCTTTCCTTCAGCTGATTCCCCCTTTTGCTAATGCCCCAGGGTGGGATTTTGGCAACACCAAAAAGGCAAAATTGAGCCTTCAAATGCAATTGGCTGCACTTCCCAATTCCATTTTTTATTTACTTCTCTCTCTCTCTCCATTTTTTTTTTTTTTTTAATTGGGATTTACACCCACACACTCACCCCCAAGTGCAGCTGCAGCTCCACTTTGGAAAAGCTGCAGTGTGGAATTCCATGGGATGAGCCCCCCAAGCTGCTTTTTTTGTGCCCAGCCTGGCTCAGGGGCTGCCACCTCCCATTAAGCTGCAGCAGGAGGTGGCACATTGTGACAGGGCTGTGCCTGACATGCCATGTCACCTCGGGGTATAACAACTTGGAAATTTGTGCTAATAATTGTTTTGACTATTCCCCTGGAATGAGTGGGTTTGGTTTGTTTTTTTTTTTTTTTTTTTTTTTTTTTTTCCCAGCATAATATCTTGCTCTTAAAGTGATTTTATTTGGGAATTATTTTTTGTATTTTTTACACAGAAAAAATTAGTTGTGCCAGCTGGAGGTTGGGAGTTGGGATGGACATGCCTGCAGCCCCTTTGGGATGGTTCTCCAAGAAAATTTCACAGATTCCAACTCCTTGTAACCAAATCCTGCAGCACCAGCACTGGGCTGCCTTCAATGCTGAGTAAAGGAATTTTATCATCAAAATCCACGGGAGGATCCATGTCCAGAGAGGAACAACAGAGCTGGGAAAGGGCTGGAAAATTCCTGAGGGAAATGGGAAGGGGCTGGAAAATTCCTGAGGGAAATGGGGAAGGGCTGGAGAATTCCTGAGGGAAATGGGAAAGGGATGGAGAATTCCTGAGGGGAATGGGAAAGGGCCTGGAGAATTCCTGAGGGAAATGGGAAAGGGCCTGGAGAATTCCTGAGGGAAATGGGAAGGGGCTGGAGAATTCCTGAGGGAAATGGGAAGGGGCTGGAGAATTCCTGAGGGAAATGGAAAGGGACTGGAGAATTCCTGAGGGAAATGGAAAAGGGCTGGAGAATTCCTGAGGGAAATGGGAAGAGGCTGGAGAATTCCTGAGGGAAATGGGAAGGGGCTGGAGAATTCCTGAGGGAAAGGGGAAATGGATGGAGAATTCCTGAGGGAAATGGAAAGGGACTGGAGAATTCCTGAGGGAAATGGGAAGGGGCTGGAGAATTCCAGAGGGAAATGGGAAGGGGCTGGAGAATTCCTGAGGGAAATGGATGGAGAATTCCTGAGGGAAATGGGAAATGGATGGAGAATTCCTGAGGGAAATGGGAAAGGGCTGGAGAATTCCAGAGGGAAATGGGAAGGGGCTGGAGAATTCCTGAGGGAAATGGAAAGGGGCTGGAGAATTCCTGAGGGAAATGGGAAAGGGATGGAGAATTCCTGAGGGAAATGGGAAGGGGCTGGAGAATTCCTGAGGGAAATGGGAAGGGGCTGGAGAATTCCTGAGGGAAATGGGAAGAGGCTGGAGAATTCCTGAGGGAAATGGGAAATGGATGGAGAATTCCTGAGGGAAATGGGAAATGGATGGAGAATTCCTGAGGGAAATGGGAAGGGGCTGGAGAATTCCTGAGGGAAATGGGAAAGGGGCTGGAGAATTCCTGAGGGAAATGGGAAATGGATGGAGAATTCCTGAGGGAAATGGGAAATGGATGGAGAATTCCTGAGGGAAATGGGAAGGGGCTGGAGAATTCCTGAGGGAAATGGGAAGGGGCTGGAGAATTCCTGAGGGAAATGGGAAGGGGCTGGAGAATTCCTGAGGGAAATGGGAAGGAGCTGGAGAATTCCTGAGGGAAAGGGGAAATGGATGGAGAATTCCTGAGGGAAATGGGAAGGGGCTGGAGAATTCCTGAGGGAAATGGGAAGGGACTGGAGAATTCCTGAGGGAAATGGGAAGGAGCTGGAGAATTCCTGAGGGAAATGGGAAATGGATGGAGAATTTCTGAGGGAAATGGGAAGGGGCTGGAGAATTCCTGAGGGAAATGGGAAGGGCTGGTGAATTCCTGAAATGGGAAATGGGAAATGGGAAGGGCTGGAGAATTCCTGAGGAAATGGGAAATGGCTGGAGAATTCCTGAGGGAAATGGGAAGGGGCTGGAGAATTCCTGAGGGAAATGGGAAGGGGCTGGAGAATTCCTGGATGGAAATTTCTGGGAAATGGGAAGGGATTGGAGAATTCCTGAGGGAAATGGGAAGGGGCTGGAGAATTCCTGAGGGAAATGGGAAAGGGCTGGAGAATTCCTGAGGGAAATGGGAAGGGGCTGGAGAATTCCTGAGGGAAATGGGAAGGGGCTGGAGAATTCCTGAGGGAAATGGGAAAGGGGCTGGAGAATTCCTGAGGGAAATGGGAAAGGGCTGGAGAATTCCTGAGGGAAATGGGAAGGGGCTGGAGAATTCCTGAGGGAAATGGGAAGGGGATGGAGAATTCCTGAGGGAAATGGGAAAGGGGCTGGAGAATTCCTGGGGGAAATGGGAAGGGGCTCAGGCTGGAGCAAAGGAGGATCCCGAGGGATCTTTTCCCTCTCTGGAATTCCCTGCCAGGAGGGCACAGCCGGGGGGATTTGGGATCTGCTCCAGGGAACAGGGACAGGAGGAGAGGGAACAGCCCCAGGGGAGTTTTGCCTTGAATATTTGGGAAAATTGATTTTCCAACCCTGGCACAGCAGCCCAGGCCGGTGGTGGAATCCCAAATATGTTGAGTAAGAAATTTCAGTTTTGGAGTGAAAATATTTGGATTTTCCACTGTGCCCCTGACCTGGGCTGAGCATTTGGGGCTCTTTGTCCTCCTGCATTTCTGGGATTTAGCGGATTTTCCTGGCACCCAAACACCTCATGTGGGCAATCCTCATCCTAAAAATCAGCAAATCTGGGATCACATCCTCACATCCCACTTTGGCCAGGCTTTCCCACAGGACAGGATCCTTTCCCCAGCCTAGAAAAAGGCTCCTCTCTTGCAGGATCTAGAATCCTTTAGGATGGAAAAGACCTTTAAGATTTGGGGTTGGGAAAGAAAACAAAACAAAACAAAACAAAGACAAAACGAAACAAAAACAATCAGGAACCCAAAACCAAATGAAAACAAAACAAACAAAACAAACAAAAAAAAAAAAAAAAAAAAAAAAAAAAAAAAGAAAAAAAAAAAAAATTAAAAGAAAAAGGAACAACCACAACAACCAAAACCAACCAACAACCAAACAAACAACAACCCAAAGAAACCACCAAAAACAAAACAAAACAAAAAATTAAAAAAAAAAGAAAACAAAAAAACAAAGCAAAAACACCCCAAAAAACCCAACAAAAAAACCCACAAAAACCCCCAAAAACCCCAGGAAAAACTACAATTATTTGGAAAAATAGGAAAATAAGACCAGCAAGATAAATGATTTGGTTTCCTCCCTGGGCAAAATCCAGCAGGAATTTCTGGCCACACTCTGCCTCACCTAAATATCTGCAAGTTCCCCTTGTTTGGGGGACAAAACTCCAGAGCTTTATGGTCAAGTTTCCTGGAAAAATCAATCCTCTTATCCCCCCCAAAACCCCCAGTTTATATTAAAGAAATAAATTAATATAGCAGCATTGAAGCCCATTTCAATTTGACTTGTGAATTTAGTTCTGCATAGACATTTATATTGTTAATAGGGTGCAAAGCCTTAATTAAATAAACTTTAGCTGCAGGATTTTATCCAGGAAACCCAAACAATCCCTTCTGACATAATTTAACTTTTCCCTCTTTTTTTCCCCCCTTTTCCTTGTCAAAATATTCATCCCAACTGGCACTTTCTCCCCGAGTATTTCAATTTTTGAGGCATTTTTACAACCTATTTGCATTTTTGTGGAAAAACTCTCCCATTTGTTTATTCCCCTCTTGCAACTGCCTGGGATGGTTGGAATTGGAAAAATCAGGGAAGAGCCTGGAGTGGCTTTCCCTGGGCTCAGTCCTGGTGCTTTCCCCCTCAAAGATATTTTCTTCTCTGCTTGGAGATCTTGCCCTTGAAAGCAAATTTAATAATAATAATAATAATAATAATAATAATAATAATAATAATAATAATAATAATAATAATATTTTTTTAAATTCAAATAAAATTTGGAAAATTCCTTGCAAAACTCCAAACAAAACCCTGGCTGCCAGTCAGAATTTGAGCTGCACGTGCAGCCCGAGGTGAGCAGCACATTTTGCAGGAATATTGTGAATATTTTCACATCATGTGACAAGCAGAGAGGCTGTTTTCCTTTTTAAATGAAATAATAAATAGAACAAGAGGGGGATGAGTTTAGGTGAGATTTTGGGAAGGAATTCCTGGCTGGGATGGAATTCCCAGAGAAGCTGTGGCTGCTCCTGGATCCCTGGAAATATCCAAAGCCTGGAAACATCCAGAACCCTGGGATGGTGGGAAATGTCCCTGCCCATGGCATGGCATGAACTGGATGAGCTTTAGGATCCCTTCCCACCCAAACCAGTTTGGGATTCTCTGGTCCAGCACTCCCATCCCTGCCTGAGACTGGTTCAGGCTCTGTGCCCATTGCTGGCTCCTTAAAGATAAATTCCATGAGGTTATTCCCACCTTTTTCTGTAATTAATTTAGTACCAGGCAGGCAGAATTCAACCCCTGGTGTCACTTTTCTGCATAAATTCCAAAATCCATATGGATGTGGCACTGGGGGACACAGCTTAGGGGTGGCCTTGGTATTTTTCAAGTCAGACTTGATATTTTTGGAGTTCTTTTTCCAACCCAAACAATTCCCCAGCTCTAAATTCCTTCTCTGGGCAGCTCCCTGGGAGAATGGAGCATGCTGGAATTGCAGGATGCTGCCAGAGTTTCACAGCCAGCTCCTGGAATTCATCTTGATCATGCTCAGAACAGAGAAATTCTGCAGTAATTAATGCAATAATATCAAAAATAAATAGTGTGAGGTTTGTACACACAGCAGATGCTGGAAGTGGGGTCCCTCCCCATCCTGATTTTTCCCAGCATCATGTTCCAGTGGGATGGGCTGGGCTGGACAAGCAGAGCCCCTGGGGAGCCCAAACTTCCTCCCCCCTGCCCTGAGCCCTCAGGACAATTTTGAGTCAATAACCTTTTCCTGAAACAACTTTATACTCAACCTTTTTTTATTTTTTTTCCTCTGGCATTGTTCCTCCTTTCCCAGGGGAGATGTCCAAACCTTTAGTGCTCCTCAGGATGTCACTGGGAATGATGTTATCACTCCATGGGGTCCCAGCTGCAGGTGAGCACAGCACATCTGGAGCACTTTAACATCTGTATCTGCACCCAGACCCCTCGTGGGGCAGAAAAAAAAAAAAAAAAGAAGAAAAAAGCACCAAAAAGCCACTTGTGAGAGCTAATCCAGGAAAAAAATGGGTAAAACAGGGATTGTAAAAGGGTATGGAGTGGTAGGATGAGGGGGATGGATTCACACTGACAGGGCAGGGTTAGATTTGTGACTGGGAAGGAATTCCAAAATGTTATTTACAAATCTGTTTTCTTCACCTCAGTTGCTCCATTGCAGAGAGAAGCTGATGTTTATTCACTAAAACATTAAATAAATCCAGCAGTGCCACTGTTTGTTCCCAGTTATCTTTCCAGGAGGTTATTCCTGTATCCATGGGCTCTCCCTCCAGGCAGCAGCATCCACAGAATGGGAAGTGCTGTTGGCACATCCCAATTTAATTTTTTGGGCATTCACAGGGGCTACAACCACTGTTTCCCACTTTTGTCTCATGGGGAGCCTGGCTGAACTCCCCAGGAACATCCCAGCCCTCACCAACTCGCTCCCAGCCTATAATAATGAGAAAAGGTTTCTTGAGCAAGAGAAGCAAAAGAAGCATTTTATTGAAAAACTGAACTGAACTAAACTGAATTTGTAGAGTGGTTTGCAAGCTTCAAACAGGACAGTAGTTCACTGGATAATAGGAGAAAACATCTCCTGTCACATACATTACGAACACCAGGTGCTAATTTCTGTTTATTAATTCTTTTTTGTTTCCAGGAAAGCTATCATCCTGGGAAAGGCTCAGGCTGGAGCTGAGAAACTGTCCCAGCCTGGGAAACATCTTCCCAGCCTGAGAAAGAGAAAAAGAACTCGGAACTTGAGAAAAGGCTTGGCTAAAATTGGCTTAGGCCTTCAGCAGTGTCCACAGGGTTCAATGTTAAACACGGAGATTTTGATCCTCCAGGAGATTCTGAGCACCCCCAGTCCAGGGGGTTGTGCTGGAAAAGGTCCCTTATGGATCAGGAGATTCCTGGGATCACTCTGAGAAGTGCCAGGCTCTGTCCTCAGTGCCACTCAGAAGCTTTGTCCCTTCTCCATGGGATATTCCATGGAAGCTCCTGGGGAATGATCCAGCCCTCAGGGATGCTGTTCCCCTGGGTGTTGGGTTGGTGTGGCCAGAAATGTGGATTCTGTCCCCATCTGCCATGGCAGATATCTCCTGCTCATGGGCAGCTTTAACCCAGCTGGGCAATCATCTTTATCTCTCCCACAGCCCATCCTCCCTCCAGGAGAGATCTCCTGTTCATGGCCAGTGAGTCCCAGGGCATGGCTGATAAAATTCCATCATCCCATGGGAGATGCTCCAGCCAGGGCAGGAGCCAAGGCTTTCCTACCCAGAGAAAAACTGACATTTGGAACAGCAGAGCAGCCTTTGCCACTGGATCCCAGAGGAAAACCAGACCCTGCCACATCATCCCTGCACCTTCAGAGGAAACTGCCCCTTCTCCAGGAGCACTGCTCCAGCTGAGCCACATCTGCCACTGCAGGAGGATGCAGCCACCATGGAATGGGACTGTGCCAACACCCTGACTGACTGACGGGTGTCAGCTTGGATTCTGACTCTGGCAGGGTTGGGATTGTTCTTTGTAACACTGCATTTCTATTTTAATTTTCCTAGTCAAGAACTGTTATTCCTATTCCCATATCTTTGCCTGAGAGCCCCTTCATTTCAGAATTATAATAATTTGGAGGGAAGGGGTTTGCATTCTCCATTTCAGAGAGAAGCTCCTGCCTTTCTCAGCAGACACCTGTCCTTCACACCAGGACACCACAGATCCAGGCTTTGCTTGGAGCTGGACACAGGGATTTGCTGTTCCCCACTGCCCACATCCCAAAGCTGCCAGGCAGGAGCTCATCCCACATGGATGCAGAACACTGCTCTCATTCTGGTGCCACAGGTGACATTTGGTGGGGGCATTTGAGCTTGGGAGCACAAGAGCTGTTGGAATTTCCCCCTTTTTTCATGGGCAGAGCTGCACAGCTCCTACAGCTGTATCCCACTGCTCCCAGTTTAGCTCCCAGATCTTCTCCTACCTGCTGGAACAAGCTGCAAGAGCCTCAAACAATCCTTCCTTTCCATTTCCATTGGTGTGATGACAGCCAGCAGATAATAAAGAGCACAGCCCAAACCCTTGGGGAAAAAACCAAAAAAAAAAAAAAAAAAAAAAAAAAAAAAAAAAAAAAAAAAAAAAAAAAAAAAAAAAAAAAAAAAAGAAAAAACAAATTAAAAAAACCCCAAGCAAACAAAAGAAAAAAAAAAAAAAAAAAAAGGAAAAAAAAACACAAAAAAAAAAAAAAAAAAAAACCACCAAAAAAAAAGGGAAAAAAGCAAAAAGAGCCAAAAAAACCCTTGGAAAAGGGTTGGAAAGGACAGCCCTGCTCCTGCTAGGAATCCTTCAATCCATGGGTTTGTCTCTAGCAGAGCCTGGAGTCCTGGGAGCTGTTTGGAAAAGGGAACCCAAAACTCATCCCATCAAACCCAACTGGCAGGAAAGGATCTGTTCTGGCTCACCCCTCATTTCACATGGATGTGGAGAAATCCACGCTCATCCCGTTTACAGCTTCGAGGAAATTTCTCCTGGCCCCATCCATGTGGCACATATGGAACCCATTTTCCCTCACACCTGGCCACATATATTTGTTCTGAAAGGTTCATGACTCCACGGGCTGTGTGACCTATTCCCGGGGTGATTGGAGCTAAATGTGTTTCCTGCTCTCCCAAATTCCATATAAACCGAATAAACCAATCCACAGATCCCCAGTGTAATATCCTGAGCCTACAAACACACGCAGGCAATAAGTCAGGGAGGAGGGGAAAATCCTAGTGCTGCTTCCCATTAGTGAGCAGCTGCAAGGGGAAAGGAAGGAGGAAGAAAAACCCTGGAAATTCAGGGAACAACAGGAATTTTGTCGTGCTCAAGCCCTGAAACCAAGCCCAAGTTGTGATCTGGGGGCTGATGCTCCATGTGGAAAAGGTGATTTTGAGTTGTGATCTGGGGGCTGATGCTCCGTGTGGAAAAGGTGATTTTGAGTTGTGATCTGGGGGCTGATGCTCCGTGTGGAAAAGGTGATTTTGAGTTGTGATCTGGGGGCTGATGCTCCGTGTGGAAAAGGTGATTTTGAGTGGGGGTGATCTGGGGGCTGATTTTGAGTTCCGTCTGGAGCTGGTGATTTTGGTGATTTTGTGATCTGGGGGCTGATGCTCCGTGTGGAAAAGGTGATTTTGGAGCCCCAGGGAATGGGAATGATGCTCCGTGCATTGAGGTGTTTCATTGCACTTGTAATAGATAAAGGAAGCTTCTGAAAAATATGAGGAGGGATTTTTTTTCCATGGGCAGGTGGACGAGGGGGAATGGTTTTAAACTGAATAAGAGGAGATTTAGATTAGAAATTGGGAATTAATTGTTCCCTGTGAGACTGGGGGGACCTGGCACAGGTTCCCAGCTGCCTCATCCCTGGAAGAGTCCAAGGCCAGGCTGGAGAAAATTGGGATAGTGGAAGGTGTTGGGGGTGGAACCAGATGAGTTTTCCAACCCAAACCAGCCTGGAATTCCATGATTCTCTGGCTATCACAGCAGTGGCACAGCCTCAGAGGGCTGGGAAGGGCCTCCCCCATCCTGCATCCGCTGCATCCCCATGGCCCTGACCTTTCCAGGGAAGCCAAGCCAGCTCCTCTCAGGATCAGCAACTGGCATTTATGGTTCCATCCCATAAATGCAGCACCCTGCTTGTCATCCTCCCCCCTCCCCACTCCTGCTCTGCTCACCCCGACCACACAGCGAAAAATCCACCCCAATAACAACAAAAAAAAGTCATTTTAGGGAAGGAGGAGAGAACAGGGATCAACCCCACACTCCCCAGCCCACCCCTGCTTTCCCTGGGGAGAATTTTCCCTCGAGGTTGTGCAGTGACTCTGTGCTGATGCAGCAGCACGAAATACCAAGTGAATCCCATCCAAAAGAGGGGGGTTGGATGTCATTATTTCCTGTTGGTAGACAGAAGGAGAGTGGGAAAAACTCCTGTTCTGGGAGCCAAGCGCTGCTGAGGAGAGCGATTAGCAGATGGCTGGAAATTAGCTCATTATCATTAATGTGCCAGGCCTTTCCCAGCTCCTCAACTGCCCTTTGGGAGTCACAGAGCAGCGTGTGCAGTGGACAAAAGGAGGCTGCTTTGGGCAGGGCAGCGAATTGAGAGCTGTGCCAGCCACTCCCTGAATGGGAGCCCTTCCCACCTGCCCCATGCCCAACCCTAAACCGAACCTTAATCCTAGCCCTAACCCTAATTCCATCCCTAAAACCAACCCTAATCCTAACCCCAACCCTAAATGAAACCCTAATCCTGATCTTAACCCTGAATCTGTGCCACCCACTCCCTGAATAGGAGCCCTTCCCACCTGCCCCATGCCTAACCTTAAACCAAACCTTAATCCTAGCCCTAATCCAAACCCCATCCCTAAACCCAACCCTAATTCCATCCCTAAAACCAACCCTAATCCTAACCCCAACCCTAAATGAGACCCTAATCCTGACCCAAACCCTAAATCTGTGCCACCCACTCCCTGAATGGGAGCCCTTCCCACCTGCCCCATCCCTAACCCTAATCCTAACCTTAATACTAACCCTAACCCCAAACCTAAACCTAACCTCAACCCTAACCCCAAACCTAAACCCATCCCTAAACCTAACCCCAACCCTAAACCTGACCCTAACACTAACCCTAACCCCAAACCTAAACCTGACCTCAACCCTAACCCCAAACCTGAACCTGACCCTAACACTAACCCTAACACCAAACCTAAACCTAACCTCAACCCTAACCCCAAACCTAAACCCATCCCTAAACCTAATCTCAACCCTAAACCTGACCCTAACACTAACCCTAACCCCAAACCTGAACCTGACCCTAACACTAACCCTAACCCCAACCCCAAACCTAAACCTATTCCTAAACCTAATCCCAACACCCTAACCCTGACCCAAACACTAATCCTAACCCCAAACCTAAACCTGAGCTCAACCCTAACCCCAAACCTGAACCTGACCCTAACACTAACCCTAACACCAAACCTAAACCCATCCCTAAACCTGACCCTAACACTAACCCTAACCCTAACACCAAACCTAAACCTAACCTCAACCCTAACCCCAAACCTAAACCTATCCCTAAACCTAAACTCAACCTAACCCTAACCCAACCCCAAACCCTAAACCCAACCCCAAACCCAAGCCCAAGGTGCTATTGAGGGTGGGGTACAGAGCCTGGAGTGGGGTTTGGGTTGGGTGGTGCAGGGGGATGGTCTCAGGGTTAGGACTGGTGTGTGATTGGGGGGCAGAAATGGAGAGGAAAAGAAAGAGTGGAAAAAGAAAAACAAATAGGGTTACAGAGAAAAAGGAAAAGAAAAAGAGAAAAAGAAAAAGAAAAAGAAAAAGAAAAAGAAAAAGAAAAAGAAAAAGAAAAAGAAAAAGAAAAAAAAAAAAAGAAAAAGAAAAAGAAAAAGAAAAGAAAAAGAGAAAAAGAAAAGAAAAAGAAAAAGAAAAAGAAAAGAAAAAAAAAGAAAAGAAAAAAAAAGAAAAAGAAAAGAAAAAAAAGAAAAAGAAAAGAAAAAAAAAGAAATAGAGAGAAAAACAAAGAGTGAAAAAGAAAATGAAATAGAGTGAAAAGGAAAAAGAAATCGAGTTAGAGAGAAAAAGAAAGGGATCATGCTCAATAGGGAACCCCCACGCCTGGTGCTTATTAATGTGCTGATGTTTTGTGTGAAGGAGTTAATGCTGCAAAAGGCCTTTTTTTCTGTTTCTAAGGGGGTTTTGTGGAGGTGGTTAAAGTGACTCTTTAACAGCACTGAATATATCTATTTATTGGGAAATTAATTTAGGGTAAAACATGCTTCAGCACACCAAAACCTCTCCTCCATCCTCTTTCAGACTGGATTTTTTCCCTAGATTGTCGCACGTCCTTTTATTTCTTTCCAGGACATCACTGCCCTGTGGAGCTGAGAGAAGAATTTGGGCTGGTAGCCCAAAATTAGCTCAAAAAGAATGGAGTTTAAAAAGAATGGAGCTCAAAAAGAATGGAGCTCAAAGTCTGAATTTACAGTGACTACACGGCCTCAAGTGGAGCTGCAGTGGGACTTTTCTCCCAGCTCCTTTGCATAAAATCTGCTGCAAATAATAATAATGATGATAATGAAGATAATGATGGTGATGGTGATGATGGTGATGATGATGATAAAAAAATAAAAAAATAAAAATAATAATAATAATTACTAGAAAAATGGCTTGAAAGGGACTTTAAAGACCACCCAGTTCAAACCCCTTGCCACAAGCAAGGAAACCTTCCACTATCCCAGGTTGCTCCATCATCATCATCACTACCATTTCCCACACTTATAAAATATTACCATTATAAATTACTGAATGTAAATGATAGATTTCAAAGGGACATCTGTTAGGACCACACAAACCCATCCCTTTGGATGCCTTTTCCCTCTTCCCCAGGAGCTTTAAGCACTGAGACAGCCCCGCCTGGAAATGAAGCCCTGCAGCCACGCTCGGGCCAATTAAAGCAGAGCAGATCCCACCCCCGGCTGCTTTCCAGAGGCAGGAAAGTGGGAATTGTCATCCAGAGCCAGGGCAGGGCTGGAAGTGACACCGCCGTTGTGTCATCGCGCTAATTGCTCCTAATTGATTACCGCTCATTAACGCCGCAGCGGGGATGGAGCTGGGGTGAAGCGCTGAGGATTTGGGATATGGGGAGATGGGTGAGGGAAAGCTGGCCATGGAAATGGGAAAGGGAAAGTTAATTAGGGAAAGCTGGCCATGGAAATGGGAGAGGGAAAGTTAATTAGGGAGCTGGTGTTAATGGGGTGTCGGGCAGAAGGCGTTGGGTTGGACCCTTGAGTCGCAGAAGGTTTGGGGTGGAAGGACCCTAAAGCTCATCCCATTCCACCCCTGCCATGGGCACGGACACCTTTCCTATCCCGGGGTGCTTGGATGCTTCCAGGGATCCAGGTGTTGCCCGATATCCCAAACAAAACACAAACTAACAGAGTTAGTTTATGTGGTGCTTTATTCCAGGGCCCGGAGACCTGCAGACTAACGTCCAAAGTCAGATCTCACCAGTTCCCATTTTTGATAGGTTTTTATACTTTCTTACAAAGTTGTTCTACGTGCAGAAACACCCACACCTCAAGACAAGACAGATACACAAATCTTGTAGATATTATTCTTAAAAGTCATAAATCCTACATGCTTGTCTACTCCAAACTGTAGGCCACCCCCCTTAATCCCCCCTTGCTTGTCTTCCCACCACCAGAACATTCATTATTTGTTATATTTTAACCTTGCATTACTAAATCCTTTAATTATATTGTAATTCTCAGTACATTCCCAGGCCTGTTTTCCCAGGGCCTGCTCGTGAACTGCTGCCTCCTAAGCCTTAGCATAACTACTACTACTTATAATTCTAATACATTTCATAGTACTTTTACAGATTCGGTATCACAGGGGCAGCCACAGCCTCTCTGGGAATTCCATTCCAGGGCCTCCCCACCGTCACAGCCAGGAATCCCTTCCCAATATCAAACTCAAATCTCCTCTCACTTTCAAACCATTGCTCTCTGTCCTGCCACCACCTGCATAAAAATCCCTTCTCCAGCTCCTCCTGCTGCAAAAGCCTGGCAAGGAAATGTCAGGTAAACTGGGAAAACTGTTCCAGGGCTTCCCACACTCAGGAATTCCTTCCCAAAATCCCATTTAATCCTGCCCTCCTTAGTGGGAAGCCATCCCCCTTATCCTGTCACTCCGTCCCTTGTCCAAAATCCTTCTCCAGCTTTCAATATTTCCCTTTTTTACTACTGCAACTTTCAATATTTCCCTTTTTTACTATTGCAGCTTTCAATATTTCCCTTTTTTCAGTATTTTTCACTCTTTTCTGTATTTGTTTGGAATTCTGAGTGTTAGGACAAGCTGCTGTGGCGTTTCCCTGGGCAGGGGGGGCTGAGTGGTTCCATGTCATCCTCCAGACGGAAATCCTCGCAGCAGCCACAATGAGCTTTGTAATTAGAGTTAATTAACACTTCTGCAAATTGGTCTTTATTTAAGACCAGCTGCCGAGGCAAAAAAAAAAAAAAAAAAAAAAAAAAAAGAGTCTATCAGCCCATAAAATATTAATTAGTACAAGTGTCTCGTCTGCTGCCACTGGGTTGTGTGAGGATGGGGGTCAGGCAAGGGGGGCTTTGTTTCCTTGGATAAAGAGTTTGGGATTTGAAATGGATAAATTCAGATTTCCTCCCTGAGCTCCACACATGTCACAGGTACAGGGACAAAATCTTGTCCCCCAAAATGCAACCCTGGAAATATGTTTGGAAGTATAAAAAAAACAAAACTAAAAATTAAAAATTTTAATTTAAATTACATTTAAATTTCATTCACTATGGGAGAGCCCAGTGGTTCAAGCACGGAATCATGGAATGGTTTGGGATGGAAGTGACCCAAAAGCTCAAAATTCCAACCCTTGCCATCCCAGGTTGCTCCAAGCCCCATCCAAGCTGGCCTTGCACAATTCTGGGGATGTGATGATGTCAAAAACTCTTCCAAATTAATCTCCCCTTGCCCTCCATCACCTCCTTCTTCTGGGATTTTCCCAACTTCCTTCTTCCCGTTGCTTTTTTAAACCCACCCAAGAACTTCATGACAAATACCCTTCAAAACAATAATTTGTATTTTTTTTTTCCCCAAAACTTTCCTGCTTGTGGGATTTTGTGCTGAGGCCACAGCAGGGACAATTCCTGTGTGGTTCTGCTCTGCTCTGACTGAATTAGGTCAGGGGCTTCTCCAGGCTATAACCATCTTCAAATTATGTGACAGGAGCAAATAGGAAACGTTTAAAGTTAAGGCTCTGCAAGTACTTTTATTCAACACAAAGATGGGATCTCTCAGAGTTTGTACCTGCTTGCTAAAAATTCCTGTAAGGAGCTTGGTGAGGGATAAGAACATCAGGAAGAAAAAATGTCTTTTTTCCTCCCTTTCTGTGGAATCTGGATTGGTGCTCATGCTCAGAAAAACCAGCCTGGAGTTTGCAGGAAAAAAAAAAAAAAAAAAAAAAAAAAAGACAACTCTAGAAACAAATAGCTGCAGGGAAGGCAAACTGAAATGTAAAAATACCCCAGTTTCAATGGAATTTTTCAAAATGGCTTTGCAGTGAATTCCCTTGAAAATGTGTCAAGTCTGCATGGAGTGGAGGCTATTAACTATTCCTGGTAGATCCAGTGAGGAAACCATTTCTTTGCAAAAGGGAAAAAAATAAATATTTAATTCCATTTTAAAGTCTGGATGTTGCTTGTGTTGTATTTTTATTTTCTTTGCTAGCACAAACTCAGGAAAGATTTTAGAGGATTAAAATCAAGCTGAGATTTTAAACAGATTCCAGACCAACGCCTAGGTGGGAGATTTTTTGGAGTTTTTTGGTTTTTTTTCCTGATAGTTTGACAAAGAATGAGCCATTTTCTTTGGTTTTGCTCTCAATAAAGCGCTATGAAATCTGAAATAGATGGGGAATGTTAAATGTGAAAGGTGAGATACGAGAGGAGCAGTTGTTTGCTGTGGTGTCAGCCCATGCTGGGTTCTGGTTCCCAGCACGAGCTGCTCACCCTTGACCTTTGTGTCCCCTGCTCCCAATTTCCCATCCCATTACAAATCCATTTTCCATGGAATATTTGGTTTCAGCAGCTCACGGTGCTGCTCAGTGGAAGACAAGGACTGGAGAGAGCTCCAGGGCCCTGAGGAAAGCTGGATGCACCCATGGTCAATCCAAAATGTTGGAATCACCAATCCTGAGGGTGATCCGTGCTCACCTGGAGGGAGGAAATGAAGCACAAGGAGTTTGGGAATTGCACTGAAACATTCCTGCTAAAATTTTATGGATTTTAGGAAAAGGTTCTTCCCTCAGAGAGTGCTGGGCACTGGATTCCCTCAGGGAATGGGCACATTCCCAAGGCTGCCAGAGCTCCAGGAGTGTTGGGACAGCGCTCCCAGGGATGCCCAGGGAGAGATTGTTGGGTTTGTCCTGGGCTGAGCCTGGAGCTGTATCCATGATCCTGCTGCTCCCTTCCTTGGGAATGTGTGTGTGTGTCCTGGGTTGCAATACAGGATGTGGCCAGAAATGTGAATTCTGTCCCATCTGTTGAACCAGCTGGGGCAGTGCCCCTGATCTCCATGGCAGATATCTCCTGCTCATGGGCAGCTTTAACCCAGCTGGGCAATCATCTTTATCTCTGCCACAGCCCATCCTCCCTCCAGGAGAGATCTCCTGTTCATGGCCAGTGAGTCCCAGGGCATGGCTGATAAAATTCCATCATCCCATGGGAGATGCTCCAGCCAGGGCAGGAGCCAAGCCTTTCCTACCCAGAGAAAAACTGACATTTGGAACAGCAGAGCAGCCTTTGCCACTGGATCCCAGAGGAAAACCAGACCCTGCCACATCATCCCTGCACCTTCAGAGGGAACTGCCCCTTCTCCAGGAGCACTGCTCCAGCTGAGCCACATCTGCCACTGCAGGAGGATGCAGCCACCATGGAATGGGGCTGTGCCAACACCCTGACTGACTGACGGGTGTCAGCTTGGATTCTGACTCTGGCAGGGTTGGGATTGTTCTTTGTAATCCTGCATTTCTATTTTCATTTTCCTAGTCAAGTACTGATATTCCTAATTCCCATATCTTTGCCTGAGAGCCCCTTAATTTCAAAATGATAATAATAATTTGGAGGGAGGGGTTTACACTCTCCATTTCAAAGAGAGGCTCCTGCCTTTCTCAGCAGACACCTGTCCCTCAAACCAGGACAGTGTGGAAGGGGTCAGTGGGAAAATGTGGTGTTTCCTGGACTGGGAAATCTCACAGAGGATGCAGCAGCAGCAGCTCCTTTGAGGAGCCTATGGAGGAGGCTGATCCCAGCAGGAAAAGCTCCAGGTGCTGCCAGGACGTGGCTCAGAGGGCTCCCCGTGAGCCCCTCGGGGCTGGTGCTCACCTGGGCAGGTGACAGGATGGGAGGTGACAGCAGGGGAGGGTCGTGCCAGGTGAGACAGAACAGGAATGTGTCAGAACCCCACTCATGTTCCCAGCAGCGCCAGCACAATGTCACAACAGCTCCCACAGGGATTAATGTGATGGGAAAAGCTCCCAGGGAGAACTGGGAACTCTGGGATCTGCCTTTTCCGAGGGTGCAATCCATGCCTGAGCCCTGTGGGGAGAGGAACGACGTGGATCCCCTTCCCCTTTGTGTGGCTCTATAATCCCAGTGGAAAAAAAAAAAAAAAGATTTAAAGAGGCTTTGGCTCAGCCTTTGAATGCCTTTTCATTTTCCCCTATTCATGGATCAAATAGAGCTCCCTGCTCTGAATAATTGCATTTTACCTGCTGAAAACACAGTCTGGAAACCTCAGAGTGCTTTATTCCTCCTGATGGCACATAAAGCATAAACATTAAGTTTGCTAAAAACAGGGGAAAATAAGGCTCATATTTTTTTTTTTTTCTTTTAGATATAATTTACAAGGGCAAGCATTAACTCATAAATCATAGCACAAATTCAGCGAGGATTGAAACACTACACTCAGCAGCAGGCAAATTACAGCCACACCACTGCATCACCCAGGGCTGCTTCCAAGGGCAAAATTGGAAATGTGTTCCTCATAAGGAGAGTTAAGGGGGGGGAAAAAACAACAAAAAAGCACTAAACTGTGAGGAAGGAGAATCTCAGCACCCCCAGCCAAGGAAAGGCTGGATTTAGTTCAACCCATCCTGCCAGGACTCTCCCAGGGAAGGATTTATCCCAATATCCCAATATCCCATTATCCCAATATCCCAATTCCCAATATCCCAATATCCCAATATCCCAATATCCCAATATCCCAATATCCCAACTCCCAATATCCCAATTCCCAATATCCCAATATCCCAGCATGCCAATATCCCAATATCCCAATTATCCCAATATCCCAATATCCCAATATCCATCCCCCATTCCCTGTGTCCTGTCCCTCCATCCCTTGTCCCCAGCCCCTCTCCAGCTCTCCTGGAGCCCCTTCAGGCCCTGGAATGTTCTGGAAGCTCTCCCTGGATCCTTCCCTTCTCCAAAGGAACATTCCCAGCTCTCCCAGTCTGGCTCCAGAGGGGATCCAGCCCTTGGATTCACTCCCACATCTCCAGATCCTTTTGGACACTCCAGAGCTGGAAGCTCATGGTTATGCCTGGGGTGACACCTGGGATTTTCCTTCTGGTCCAAAGCTGGGTTTGGGGGGAACAAAGATGAAAAAACCAAAGTTTAGCCCCCCTAAATCACCACTGGCACACCTTGGACACTCAGACCTCATCTCAAGGCAGCTCCAGCTCTGCTTTGGCTCAGGAAAAGAGCCTCAGAAATGAGGATTAAACAGCTGGTCTTTGTTCTTGCTTTCTCTCCAACTAAATATTTCCTTTAAATATTTAATAATATTAAATAAATAAATAAATTTAATAAAATAAAAATTTCCCATTTCCTATAGGCCCTTCTCTCCCAGCAGGTGTTTAAAGCTGGACTTTATCGTGCAGAGCATCTCTAAAATCTGCTTTATGCCCCAATCTCCAAAGCTCCTGCTTTCAGACTCAGTCAATTCAGGCCATGAGGGTTTTTTTTCCCTTTCAGTCTTGCTCTGTAACTAATCCAGCAAAGAGGGAGCTTCTCCTCAGCTGCAGAAACCCAGCCCAGATGTGGCTCCAAGAAGGTGAAAGGGAGCATCAAAATAATTCCTGCCTGTTCAGCACCCAGCTATGCTGGGGTGGGCAAACTTGGCAGGTTTGGGGAATATTTTTCCAGCCCAAAGGCTGGCAGATACCTCAGAGCTGGAGGTGTGAGACACCTGAGGTTTTGCCAAAAAAACTGAGTTGAGCAAACTGAGAAAATGCAATGCCTGTTCCCCATTTCCTTTTTTTTTTTTTTTTTTTTTTTTTTCATTTTCTGTGGTATTTCAGGTCTCCAGGGTGGGGTTCCCCTTCCTGCTGCAGGCTGAGGCTCTGCAATGGGGGAGGAAGATTTTCTGGGTGTTTTTAGCCTCTGTTTGTGTTGCTAGGATGGGGGGAATTGCTGACACAGGGAGCTGAGAATCCCTCACCCAGCCTGGAGCAGGGAAGGAGCTGCTGCCACTGGCACAGGCTGGGGGTCACCAACAGCACCAAAAAAAACCTCATTGGAGCTGTGAAAAACCCCCAGGAGTGTGCCCAGTGGTGATGTTCCCATCCTGGCAGGCAGCAGATGCAGTCTGGGTTAATTTGGGGGGATTTACAGATGGTGGGAATGATGGACAGAGGAGTTGGAGCCACTGGAGAGATGCTCACGGGCACCCCAAGGCCTGGGTGCAGTAATTCCAGCTTGGCAAAGCTGTGTCCACCCCCTGGGAACTCCCAAACCACCATTCCTGCTCCTGCAGCCACTGGGAATCCCAGGGCACTTTTATTAGAGCTGAGGAAAAAGCTGCTCATCCCATTTTTGCTGCAGCAGCTGATGAGAGCAGGGATTCAACTGGCACCCAACAATAAAAACAACTCCTGAGGCAGCCAGAGCCCAGCAAGGCTGAGCACATCTCCAGGATGAGCCCAAATTGTGTGATCTCATTAAACCCTGCCTTAGACCTGAGCTGAATTAGATCAGACTCAACAAAGCTGGTCTTAGGAAAATTTCTCCTCCAGGTTTTCCTGGTTGGTTTAGACCCCAATCCTTTAGATTAATGCATGGGGTGAGAGTTTGGATATTTGTCACGAGGAAATCATGGAATAATTGGGTGGTTGGGGTCTAGGACTGGGAGGAGGAAGCAGCAGAGCCTGTGGGGCAGGGCAGGGCTTTGGTGGTCAGCAAACTTCCCCATATTGCAGGAAACACCAGCTCACGTTCCCCCTCTGCCCTCTGCATGCACCCTGGGTATTTTAAAATTATCTTAAAATCTCAACAAGCAGCAAAAATTTGTTGGGAGGGAGCTGGTGGAGAGCAAAGCTGGATAAAAAATGTTATTTTTCACCACATCTTGCTGCTGGTTTTAAGGCAGGGAGGTGAATCCTGGTTTGGGATATGAAGGAAAAACCTCCCCAGGCTCCTCATCCTCACAGAGTTCACCCCACACCAGCATTAGATTGCCTGGAGTTTGAGTTTGGCACAAAGTTTTTAATCCTTGTGTCTTTCTGGTGAACAACAGACCTCTGCCAGCAGTAATTGCATGAATTTCCGGAATTTATCTCCACTGGATTGCCTTTGACATCTAATCCCATAAAATTGCCTCTCTGCTGAAGGGATGTTGTATGTCTGGAGGCACTGGAGGGGTTAATGTGATGTGTAACCAATGGAAGATATATTTAATGATCTCTGAAATTGCTTCTGTGAAGCATCCCCATAACTGCCACAACTCGATTTACTACAGATCCTGCAAATAACAAATGTAATTACTTGGGAATCAACATAATATTGGGTCAGACAGGCTGATATTCCCTCAGTTTGCTGGAAACTCAATATAAACCTGGAGCAAGTGTCTGTCTCCAGTCATATTCCCAGGCTGTGCTCTCAGAACAACATCCAGCATGGATTTCTGGAAAAATATTTAAAAACCAGAGCACTGTAATATTATTTTTTGCCTTATTGAGGGCTGTAATATTAATTTTTGCCTCATTATTTCGCCTCATTACACCAGGACTTTGCACCTTTGCATCATCAGGTGAAAGCTTTCCACTGTCAGCTCTGTTTTTGCTGTGTTCATCATGTTCAGCAGCACAGCCAGAGGCAGTTCTGTGTTTCCCAGTCCTTGACATCCCTTGCTGTGCCTCCTGAAGGACGAGCAGATGAGGGAGATAAAAACCTCTCTGCCATGGGAATGCTGAGCCCACAGCATCCCTGCAAAGGTGGGGTGGAATTCCAGCAGTGCTCAGCTCAGGGTGGGAAAAGCTGGATTTTTTGGGGGATTTTTCCCATTTCCCTTGGCAATCCAAGATTTGAATTCTTTCCCAGCTCCAAGGCTGGAGGTGCTGGAGGGTTTAACTGGAACCAGTCACCTGCTGTGGTGGTGGCAGCCAGACCCTGGAGGGGAAGATCCTCTGGAAAGCTGTGCCTGCCTGGCAGAGGAATCATTGTTGGATAATTTTTGACTCCCAAATCTCCCTGGGAAGATTCACCTTGCCAGGAAGAAAAGAAGATTTCTGCCAGCCTGGTGCTCCCAGCTCACACTGTCCTCCCTTTGGTGCAGGAAAAAACTCATTTGGGACATCCAGGAGGAGACAAGAGCTCCATTCCCTGGGTGCTGAGCTGCTCTAGAGGGAATCATGGAATTATTTAGGCTGGAAAAACCATTCCAAGGTCACCCCCACGTGCTACATCCCCACATTTGCTGAGCATTTCCAGGGATGGAGATTCCCCAGCCTGACCACCCCTCCAGGGGTCCAACAGAGCAGCATTCCCTCTGGGATTTGAGGTTTTATTTGACATTTTTAGAGACACAGCAGTGGGGATGAGCTCTGCTTCCCAAGCTCCAGGTGTTGGGAATCCATTGCATCCATAATTTTGGAGAGAGTGACACTGTGATCCCCTTTCTGCCAGCATCACCCCAATCCATCCCCTAAAGCCACCCCCCTTCCCAGGCAAACCCCAGCACAGCTGATGCCCCCCATTTTCCAGGAACAAAGGTTTTATTCCTGGCTGATGCAGGTCCCAAAATCGTGGTGACAAGCGAGATAAAGCAGACAAAGGCACGGGGAGGCTCTCGTGTTGCAGTGCTAATAAATAAGGCTCCCTCCACAGCCTCTCCAGAGGAGAAACATTCCAGTTGGTTCAATAAAACAGGCTATAACAAGAGATTTATATGGAATATATTGGATTTATTCATCGAGGACAATTTTTTTTTTTTTTTTTGCCTGCTCCAGGTCCTTGTGCAGCAGCAGCTGCTTATCACTGGTGCCTTTGTGCAGGGGCTGGGGGGCTCAGATCCTGCTCACAGAGTATTGATTGCAGGCACATCACAGGCACACAGATGTGTGTGGCTTTTCTGCCTCCAGCAGCTCCAAAATCCCCAATTCAGGTTATCTTCACAAAAAAAAAAAAAAAAAAAAAAAAAAAAAAAAAGGCATGACAAACCAGCAATTTTTGGCAGTTCTCCCACCCTGACCACCACTTCCTACACCAAAATATTCCTGCAGTAGGCAAACAGACAGGTTTAAATGTCTCAGAGTATGATTTAGGCTAAAGGTGGCTTAAAACACAATTTTAGGACTTTGCTAGAAGCTGGATTTGGGCTTTTTGGGGTTTGTCACACAGAGAGTGAGCAGCCCTTACACAAAGGCTGAGACAGAAATAGGAAAAGCTGGAGGTGTGTTATGTATACCCAGCAGACCCTGATAATGAGCCAAATTAGCCTAAATTCATTAAATTCTCATTATAGACCTAGAGATTTAATTATTTTCTTCTCTAAGTGTCGAGCTAACGCTTTGCAAGTACTGCAGCCCCGAATTCCTCTTAGTGAGAGAACTTTCCAATAATTATCATTATTATCTGCCCAGAATCTGCCCAGAGCCCCAAACCCATGCCTCACTGCCCATATCAAAGTGTGGATAAGGTTAATCCACTCCATCCCAAGGTTTTTTTATCCACAATAATCCTGTAACCAGATGTCACACAAGGAATTATCGGGGAAACCCGGCTTTGCTTGGGCGCTGCTCCTCTTTATCACCAGATTACAGCCAGGGAAACCCTGAGAGATTTGGGGAGATGGAGCTTGTAACCAAGAGCTGGTAAAGGAAAAGGGTCAGGAGGGCAAAGGGATGAGGTTTGGATGTCAAGCAAGGACTTGGGGAGGGAGGCTCAGCCCGGGATGGCTCGGCAGAAATGGGAGGATGCGGCGGCCCCGTAATGTAAAATGCATTAAGCTGTCAAAATGAAGATCCTGTCTTCAATCATGCTGAGTCCCCCAGGCCCCCATGTTAAATATTACATCAAGACATTTCCTGTCTGGCATTTAGGGGGAAGGAAAAAAAAAATAAATTAAAAAATAAGGAAAAAGCAAAAAGAAAAAAAAAAAGGAGAAGAAAAGTGCATTTGTGCTCGTGGTGTCTCGTCCGTGGTGACACAGGGACTTGGTCCGTGGGACATTTTGCTCCTTTTCCTCTATAAATGCAGTTGGTCAGTGAGAAGAGTTCTGCCATTCTGTTCTGGAGGGGTTTTGGCTTTTCTGAGGCTTGCAGGCAGCCCTGGCCTCACCTCTAACACCAAGAGCTCTCACCTTAACTGAGCCCATCATGAACGTCCTTGTCCTTCCTTCCTCCCATCTGGGGACACTCAGAGAACTTCATCTGAATTAATTTCTGGAGTGGATCAGTTTAACTTTGTCAAAGCCTGGTGTAGACAGCCTTTTTCAGAATTTAGGTGGCCTCAATTTAATTTACACAGGAGCTTAATTTGTTTCAATCAGCTCCTGGTGCAGCTGGCAGGGACAGCCCCAGGTGGCCTCAGTGACATTGTCAGGACATTTGGGGACAGCCACCCTGCTCCTCCCTGTATCACCACTGCCATCCCACCCCAAAAAGAGGAGCAAGAGTGACAGAATTCATCCCAAAAAGGAGATCAGGAGTGACAGAATCCATCACCTGAGCCCGGCTGGTGAGAGGAAAAAACACAAACCCCATTTTCGGCCATGAATAACTGAACTGCTGCTTCTTAAAAACTTCACAGCTTCCCTCATTAAAAATGCCAAAAAATCCTGCCCTGGAAGCAATTTCAAAGCATGGATTCCTGTTATTCCTCTTCTGCTTTGATGGTTGCCTGTAAATTCTCACGGCATCACCCCCAGCCTGGCACAGGGAGCCCCAAATTTCAGCTCTGGTGTTTCCAACTTGTGTTGGGTTAATGTGGCCAGAAATGTGAATTCTGTCACCATCTGTTAAATTGGGTGAGGTAGTGATTCCTTATCTCCTTATAATATTCCTTATTATCTGCTCATGGGCAGCTTTAACCCAGCTGGGCAATCATCTTTATCTCTCCCACAGCCCATCCTCCCTCCAGGAGAGATCTCCTGTTCATGGCCAGTGAGTCCCAGGGCATGGCTGATAAAATTCCATCATCCCATGGGAGATGCTCCAGCCAGGGCAGGAGCCAAGCCTTTCCTACCCAGAGAAAAACTGACATTTGGAACAGCAGAGCAGCCTTTGCCACTGGATTCCAGAGGAAAACCAGACCCTGCCACATCATCCCTGCACCTTCAGAGGAAACTGCCCCTTCTCCAGGAGCACTGCTCCAGCTGAGCCACATCTGCCACTGCAGGAGGATGCAGCCACCATGGAATGGGACTGTGCCAACACCCTGACTGACTGACGGGTGCCAGCTTGGATTCTGACTCTGGCAGGGTTGGGATTGTTCTCTGTAATACTGCATTTCTATTTTAATTTTCCTAGTCAAGAACTGTTATTCCTAATTCCCACATCTTTTCCTGAGAGCCCCTTAATTTCAAAATTATAATAATAATTTGGAAGAACGGGGTTTACATTCTCCATTTCAGAGAGAAGCTCCTGCCTTTCTCAGCAGACACCTGTCCCTCAAACCAGGACACAGCTTCAATGCCTGTATGGAATTCTAGAATCCCAGAATGGTTTGGGATGGAAGGGACCTTAAATCCCATTTTGTCCTACTCCCTTCTGTGGGCAGGGACACCTTCCACTGTCCCAGGCTGGGGCAGCCACAGCTTCTCTGGGTCATAAATGTCCTTTCTAGAAAGCAGTAAATTTGTCACCCCCCTGTCCCCAAGGCTGCAATTTCATTTAGCAACAAGAGCTGGAAGAAAAACAGACACTTCCCAAAAATCCTGACCGTCACCAAGGCCTTTTGTCTCAACACAAGATTTGTAGGAATCTGTAAAACCCTACTTAAGGTCTCCAGGAGCTCTGACACCCCCAGGGATGCTGCTTTCCATGGAAAAGCAATTCCAGGGACCTGCAGACACTGGGGGCTGCATTTTGAGCAGTTTTGCCTCATTGTCACTGGGCTTGTTTTTGATGAAAGCTGGAGCCGTGCAGATTAAAGAATAATGTCACAGAAGGGGCTGATCAAATTGAAAAGATCCATCAGATTAATTACCAGGCTTAAAGGAGCTTGTCCATTTATCAGAAACAAAAGCCTTGGGCTTGCTGCTGAGATTATGACATCTCCCATTTTCCAATATTTCCATTTGATCTTGTAAAACCAATCCATGGGGCTGATGTAAAGTGGAAAAAGAATTTGCATGGAGCCTTTCCTGCCTGCTGGGAATGCTCACTGGATACTCAGTGGATACTCACTGGATACTCCCCATTCACCTTCACCCTCTGGAGCCCTTGCTGCCCTTTATTGAAGTGTTCCAAGGCAGCCCTGGCTGCTTCCCAGTCCTCACCCAGACCTGCCTGAGCACAGCACAGCCTGTTTGAAATGTTGCATCAATATTTATCACAACTTTGGAGGATAAGGAGTATTTTAATCTTGAAACACCTCCCTGGCTGGGGCGAGATGAAATAAATGCATAACTAAAAGATGTAGGCAGTGAACATTTCACCCAGCACCAGCCACTTGGTGAAGGCAGAGGGAAGCAATTCTGGGGCTCCAGACTCCAAAGCTGTGATTCTAAATTAAAATCATCTGTCAGCTCACCCAAAGACTTTGAATTCACACATTGCAATTTCCTTTCTGACCGTAATAATGAGCACAGTGTTAACAAAGCAGCTGGAGCTCTGCTGTGGGATCTCCTAAAGCTTCCCAGACAACCAAAGGGGTTCAAATCTCTGTGTCCCAAGAGAATTTGGGATGGTGCAGGTGATTCCTGAGGGAAGCAGGGTGGTGCAATCCCATGGGATAACCTGGAGCCTGCTCCAGGTCCCTGCTTGGAGCCGGGCAGGGTTGGCTTTTCTCCCAGGTAAAAGGGACAAAACAGCCTCAAGTTGTGGCCCAGAGCAGCTGGGGCTGCTCCTGCATCCCTGGAAATGTCCAAGGCCAGGCTGGATGGGCTTGGAGCAACCTGGGACAGGGGGAGAGGTCCCCCATGGCAGGGGTGGGATGGGAGAATCAAAGTCTCTTCCCACCCAAACCAGTCAGGATTCTGGGATTCTGAGATTCTGAGATTCTGGAATTCTGGAATTCTGAGATTGTGAGATTCTGGGATTCTGAGATTCTGGGATTCTGAGATTGTGAGATTCTGGAATTCTGGGATTCTGGGATTCTGGGATTCTGGGATTCTGGGATTGTGAGATTCTGAGATTCTGGGATTCTGAGATTCTGGGATTGTGAGATTCTGAGATTCTGGGATTCTGGGATTCTGGGATTCTGGGATTCTGGGATTCTGAGATTCTGAGATTCTGAGATTCTGAGATTCTGGGATTCTGGGATTCTGGGATTCTGAGATTCTGGGATTCTGAGATTCTGGGATGCTGGGATTCTGGGATGCTGGGATTCTGGGATTCTGGGATTCTGGGATTCTGGGATTCTGGGATTGTGAGATTTTGGGATTCTGAGATTCTGGGATTCTGGGATTCTGAGATTGTGAGATTTTGGGATTCTGAGATTCTGGGATTCTGAGATTCTGGGATTCTGGGATTCTGTGATTCTGGGATTCTGGGATTCTGGGATTGTGAGATTTTGGGATTCTGAGATTCTGGGATTCCACCAAATGACCCATCACAGTTTGAAAAACTCTCATTAGAAGCTGACAGAGCTCACAGGACCACAGGAGGACTTTTTTTCCTGAATTTCCTGTAAAATTCCCATTCCCTCTCTGTGGTACCCTGGGATTGGTGTCTGCACCACCCCCTCCCCAAGGAGCTGTGCTTGGAATCAATTCCAGGAGATTCTCTGGAGCCCCACCCCTTTCACTGCCTGTCCTTCAAGCCAGTCATCCCTCACAGAAAATCTGAGGTCAGGGAAAACATCATTATTTTATTTTATTTTATTTTATTTTATTTTATTTTATTTTATTTTATTTTATTTTATTTTATTTTATTTTATTTTATTTTATTTTATTTTATTTTATTTTATTTCATTTCCTTTTATTTCATTTTATTTCATTTTATTTTATTTTATTTTATTTTATTTTATTTTATTTTATTTCATTTCATTTTATTTTATTTTAATTTATTTTATTTTACTTTATTTTATTTTATTTTTATTATTTATTTTATTTTATTTCATTTTATTTTATTTTATTTTATTTTATTTTATTTTATTTTATTTCATTTCATTTCATTTTATTTTAATTTATTTTATTTTATTTTATTTTATTTTATTTTATTTTATTTTATTTTATTTTATTTTATTTTACTTTATTTTTTTAATTTTTATTTCATTTCATTTCATTTCATTTTATGCCCCCTTGCAGATGGAGTAAATGGGATTTAAAACACCGGGAAGTTTTCCCCACGCTCTGCCTGGGTGGCATTTCAGCAGGGAGCAGTGGCAAGGCTTGGAATGACTTTGGTTTTCATGCCTGGATGAGACCAGAGCACGGATGAACATTTTGGGTGCTTTCCCTGTGGCTTGCAGACCTTGCATGAACCCATCAGCCACAAATCCCTCCTCTCCTGCTTCCAGCATCTCCCAAACCCGGAGCCAGCAGCTTTTCCAACACACAGCAGTGAAAAGAGACATCCTGAGCCCCTGGTCCTGGATGAGATCCCGAAATCTGGGGCTCCTGCTGCTCCCAACAAATCACTGAGCTGATTTTCTCAGGGCTCCTCACACTGAGGCAAGCAGGGATCGTGTTTTGAAGCTCCCACTAAGCAAAGCTTCCCTATAATTTGCTAAATTTATCCCAAACACAATAGCGTGTGTGTAAGGGGGGATCTAAGTATGGAAGCCACTGCTTTAATATAATTGGCCTTTTAGATTAAAAGGCTCTTGTAATAACCTTTTTCTAAGAAGCAGAAAAAAGTCATAATTACAGAGCAGCCACACGTGACAGATAGATGTTCCAAACTGAGAAAATTAACTCTTCCCTGCGTTTCAAATGGAGAAATCCCTGCCAGGATCAGCTACCAACATGGCAAAAAAAAAAGGAAAGACAAAACCCCCTCACTCACCTAAACTCATTTTTAGTAACTTGAGGTTTTTCCCCCTTTGCCTGGGAAATCAGTGTGGGCTTTTCTGCTGGGTTAAGGAGGATCTGAAGCTGAGTGAAGGAGAATCTGAGCCTGGCTGTGTAAGCATTTATTATTTTTTATTATTATTTAATATGATGCCTGTTGCAATGCATCCATTAAATGTTTCAGGGATCACCCTGCTCTGAATGTGGGACCAGCCCAGCCTCCCTTTTTGGAACCCCCTTCAAAGCCCTCCCAGCCTAAATACTCAGGGACCTGGAAGAGATCTCACATCACTAAAATTTATCTCTGCTACAGATTTTTATTGTTTCCCCAGCACAAATTTGGGGCAAAATAAGAGGGATATGAGCTGAGGATAAAAGAGAGATAAGTGTCAGGGTTTATTTTTAAATTATTCTTTTTTGTGTGATGTTTAATCACACTTTCAGGCAAGAAATTTTCTATCCAAGCTCCAAGGAGCAGATCCAGGTGTTGGATCCGTGCTCCATGTCCTGAACAAAGAGAAGGAGGTTGAGATTGGATAGAGGGAAAATTTCTCCATGGGAAGGGTTTCAAATCCCTGTGGCTGTGGCACTTGGGGACATGGTTAGAGATGGGATTGGCAGTGCTGGGAAAGGTTGGATGCTCTGGGAGGGCTTTTCCAGCCTTAACAACTCTGAGATTCCATGGGCAAGGAAAGGAAAGAGCTGCTGCCAAGGAACTGCTGCCAGGAGAAGAATTCCTCACTGGGATAAGTTGGAAAACAAACAGGATGAGAACTTATCCCAGTGCTGAACAGAGATGGAAACATTTGGGAGCTCCAGAGGAGGAGCTGGTGATGCACAGGGGGTGCAGTGACCTCTGGTGACAGCAGGACAGGGCTGGCACCTCCAACCAGCTCCCCCAGGAACGGCCCAACATTCCCGTGCTGGGATCTTTCTGCTGCTTTGCCACCCCAATAAACACCCCAAAAGCAAATCCTGTGCCCTCCATCCTCATGGAAACCCTGGGGATGCCTTCCCAGCTGCTGTCACTCCACTCTGGCCTCGGAGGTGTTTCTCCAGCATGGCCTGAACCCATTTCTGGCTGGTTAGAGAGGGGATTTTAACTCGACCTGACTGGGCTCACGTCGAGGAATCACATCCCTCAAACATTTAACGTGTC
The DNA here is from genome assembly GCA_030060385.1 of Muscicapa striata striata. NCBI lineage: Eukaryota > Metazoa > Chordata > Aves > Passeriformes > Muscicapidae > Muscicapa > Muscicapa striata. Next base: position 340,849 of record JAREIS010000351.1, read on the forward strand.
AGGCACCGCTCCCCCTTCCCCAGAAACAAATCAGAAAATTAATGTTTAAAAATCAACCCATCACAAGATCATTTTCCTCTCCTTAGCAACACGAGAAAGGCATTTGTGACCACCATTTCCTCTACACTGCCTTTAATTTTTATATATCGGTTTCAGCATTAAAAAAAAAAAAAAAAACGGGACCAGTAAATCAGCCCATTCATCATTCCAGCCCAGGAAAGCTCCAGTAAATCACCCAAGTTTTATATCTCTATTTTTTTGAACTTAGGCCCAGGAGCCCAGGGACTGAGGCCATGTGCTATTAATTTGCCAGCAGGCAGTTTCACATTTTTGTGTGCTGACCTCAGCCCCCAGCCCCAGGTGCGGCGCACGAGGAGATGATGTGTCAAAACAAATGTCAGGCTTTGGGGTTCATTTCAGGGGGCCCCAGGTGTGATTTACCCACAGCCTGCTCCCACAGCTCACAGGAGGCTCCAGCAGGGGCCTTCCCCTAAATGGAATAATCCACGGGATTATTTATTGCTGGTGATTAAAGCGAGAAATCTCGTCGCTCACACAGAGCTGGCGCTCCTGAGTTTTTTTTCCCTGGGTGAGAGCTGGTGCCCTGCTGGCTTGGAGGTGACATTAAAGCAGGATTTGTCCCCCAAGCTGTGTCTGTCCCCAAAGCCATGTCTGTCACCAGCAGCTCTCCAGCTGAGCCCGGCTTTGCCCTTCCCTCCCCTCCTGCCCAACGATCCGAGCACGGATCTAATGAGGGAGAGGATGTGGAGCCCCTGCCCCTTCCTCTGCTGACCCCTGAAATCCCTGGGATAACAAAGAGATCCTTCCCAGCCATGCCAGGATTGTGGGAACACCCATGAGCATCCTCAGTGTTGCTCAGTGGGAGCTGGAAAATGCAGAAAATTCCCATCCCCGAGGTCCCAGGAATGATTGCAATCCCTGGAATGCCAGGCCACCATAAAATCCACCTGGATTTGGCTGCTCTGGAAAACCTCAAACAGCATTTGAAGGGCTAAAAGTGATTAATGGGTAGAGCTGTCAAGGTTTTAATCCTAAAGGTTGGAAAAGTTTTTAATCCTAAAGGTTGGAAAGGTTTTTTAATCCTAAACATTGGAAAAGTTCTTAATCCTAAAGGCTGTAAAAGTTTTTAATCCTAAACATTGGAAAAGTTTTCAATCCTAAAGGTTGGAAAAGTTTTTAATCCTAAATGTTGGGAAAGCCCTGTGGGATTATGGAGTCTGACCATGAACCCCACATTGCCAGGCTCACCTCTCATGTCCCCAAATTCTCATGTGCTACCTGTGGGATTTCTCTGCCAAAATTGCCTGCAAGGATTGAACATCCTGAATTCTGGATTCCTGCAGGTCTGGAGCAGGGAACACCTGCAGTGCTGGCAGGGCAGAGCTGGGGGTGGGTGCCCAGCACCCTTTGCAGGGATTTTTGGGACCCCCTTCAAAGCCCTCCCAGCCAAAATTCTCAGGGACCTGGAAGAGATCTCACATCAATAAAATTTATCCTCTGCTACAGATTTTCATTATTTCCCCAGCCCAAATCTGGGGCAAAACAAGAGGGATACAAACTGAGGATAAAAGAGAGATAAAGTGTCAGGGTTTATTTTTGGGAAATGGGAAATGGGTTATGCAGGGATTACACCTAATTAGGGATGGGAATTATTGAATGCAAAAGAAAAAAAAAAAAAAAAAAAAAAAAGAGGCTTCAGAATGTGTTTTGCTGGCTGGATTGCCAGCTGGGTTCAGGGGAGGAGAGGGAAAATGGGGTGAGGGTTTTGCTGTGTTCCTAAACATGGTGTGGGGGAATTAAAACAGGCAGGTCCTGGAAGGTGAACAGTGAAGAAAAGTGTTGGAACCCTAAAGCCTGGGAGTTTTGAACTTTTTGTTCTTTCTGACTCTGGCCCTCAAAAGAACACAGCTTTTGACTTGAGGCCTTGGAGAAGGAAATTTGAGTAATAAAATTAGAATCACTGTGGTGTGTAGTTGAATAGAAGTGTGTGATATCACATGGTGAAAAATTTGGAATTTGGGGTTTTAGAATATAGTAGTAGGTATGGGACAAGATGAGGTTTTGGGCATTGTCTCTTCTTCCTTCTTGTTCCTTCTTCTTGGTTTTGAGCAGTAGCTTTTGGTTGGATAGAAAGTACTGCACTGCAAGTCAAAAGTGTTTAGTTATTAGGTCAAAAGTATAAATAATATAAATGTTAATTTTAATTGAATAGCTGGCCCTTAAAAAACCTTACAACTAGCTAAATACACCTCCACTTTCTCTCTTTTAACTTGTTAGCTAAAAGTGCTGCAAAATTCAATAAACAACTAAGTCCAAACACAAAAAGTCCATCTCTAAATAAATCCTAACTCTAAATAAAAACAAAACAACAACAACAACAAAATAACCACTAATATGGGAAGTTGCAAAGAAAAGTTGGGAAATCTGTTCTCCCCATTGCAGGCCAAGGCTGAAATATGGATTTATAGGTAAAATAGAACAAGCCAAGGAAGGGAATGGGTGTTTTCCTGATTCTGTAGTTTTGTGATTCTGCCATTGTGTGATCCTGTGATTCTGTGATCCTTTAGTTCTGTAATTCTGTGATTCTGTGATCCAGTGATTGTGTGATTTTCTGTAATTCTGTGATTCTATGATTCTGTGTTTCTGTAATTCTGTGATTCTGTGGTTCTGTGATCCTTTAGTTCTGTAATTCTGTAATTCTGTGATTCTGTGACTCCATGGTTCTGTGATTCTGTAAATCTGTGATCCTGTGATTCTGTGATTGTGTGATTTTCTGTAATTCTGTGATTCTATGATTCTGTAATTCTGTGATCCTGTGATTCTGTAATTCTGTGATTGGTTCTATGGTTCTGGAATTCTGCAATTCTGTAATTCTATAATTCTATAATTCTGTGTTTCTATGTTTCTGTGTTTCTGTGATTCTGTAATCCTATAGTTCTGTGATTCTGTGTTTCTGTAATTCTGTGATCCTGTGATTGATTCTGTGGTTCTGGGATTCTGTAATTCTGAAATTCTATAATTCTGTGTTTCTGTTATTCTGTGATTCTGTAACTCTGTGATTGATTCTGTGGTTCTGGGATTCTGTAATTCTGTGATTCTGTGATCCTGTGGTTCTGTAATTCTGTGATTCTGTAATTCTCTAATTCTGTATTTCTGTAATTCTATAGTTCTGTGATATTCTGTAATTCTGTGATTCTGATTCTATAATTCTATAGTTCTGTGATCCTGTAACTCTGTGATTCTGTGATTCTGTAATTCTGTAATTCTGCAAGTTTTGATATTCTGTAATTCTGTGATTCTATGATTCTATAATTCTATAGTTCTGTGATCCTGTAACTCTGTGATTCTGTGATTCTGTAATTCTGTAATTCTGCAATTTTGCCACTAAACCATCCTTGTCCATTTTCCTGCCAGGCATTTTTGCTTTTGCAGCAGGAGGAGCTGGAGAAGGATTTTTTACTAGACAGTGACAAGAGAGGAGGAATAGTTTTGAACTGCAAGAGGAGAGATTTTGATCAGATTTTGGGAATAAATTCTCCTCTGTGAGGGTGGGGGTGCCCAGCTGTGGCTGCATCCCTGGAAGGTTGGATGGAACTTGGAGCAAACTGGGACAGTGGAAGTGTCCCTGCCATGGCAGGGGTGGGATGGGATGGGATGGGATGGGATGGGATGGGATGGGATGGGATGGGATGGGATGGGATGGGATGGGATGGGATGGGATAATCCTGAATGTCCTTTCCAACCCAAACTGGTCTGGGATTCTGTGAAACAGGAATTCCATGAAGGAGAAAGGAAGAAACCAAGGTCCCCTGGCTGTCCCCTCCTGTCAGGAACTTGTGCAAAACCACAAAGATCCCTCAGGATCCTCCTTTGCTCCAGCCTGAGCCCCTTCCCATTTCCCTCAGGAATTCTCCATCCCTTCCATTTCCCTCAGGAATTCTCCAGCCCCTTCCCATTTCCCTCAGGAATTCTCCATCCATTTCCCAATTCCTTCAGGAATTCTCCAACCCCTTCCCATTTCCCTCAGGAATTCTCCAGCCCCTTCCCATTTCCCTCAGGAATTCTCCAGCCCCTTCCCATTTCCCTCAGGAATTCTCCAGCCCCTTCCCATTTCCCTCAGGAATTCTCCAA